>JALDQB020000023.1:620000-907500 GCA_024416835.2 Perccottus glenii | reverse complement strand
CACATACTGCCAACATAAAATCTACTGTCTATATGTGAACCCATTTTGAAGCTGTTTTTTAAACTATAAGAAACAATTACAGTATATACAAATGGAATCTTGGAATTTGACTTCATCAGAAACCTTGGCATTAGTGATGTGTGTATGTATCATGAATAGGTACACACGTGGACAAAATTGTTGGTACCCTTCGGTCAATGAAAGAAAAACTCACAATGGTCACAGAAAAAACTTTATTCTGACAAAAGTAATAATAAATTAAAGCCGCAAGCGGCGATAAAGGCCCTCGCCTCCCTTGAGACCGCGGAGACACATGTACTCAGAGGATTGCATTTCGTGCTTTAAAGCGTAAACTTCAGGGTAATGTCAAATAACCGGGCCTGTGCTACTGCTTGAAACTTCTTCTGGCTGGAGCCTGCTTCATCACCTCGGGCCTGTGCTACTGCTGGGGCCTGTTACACCACCTTGTAAATTAGAGTTAAAGGTCTCCACAATCCCTGTCTGAACTTTTGAAAATAATAGATTATGCTTGGGCTAAGGCGAGAAAAACAAAGTACTGGCTGGAGATTTGAGATGACTCAGGAATCACTGCACCCCCCTGTTTAAAAAGGCAAAATGTAAATATTACTTGTCTAAAAGTACAAGTTTACAAGTTCCAAAGAATTCTGGGGAGTTTTTTAAGACTCTAGCCGTGGCTCTGGAGGAGCCTCCTCTAAAGGAAGGATCCTGGCAATTGGGAAATGGCATTTATTTCCCAAAGAAATGGCTGCCTCTTCACAGACTCATTACGACCTCAGCCACAAATGTATCAAAAAACAAACTGATAACTTTTTTGGCACACGTGTCTAGATGATACTCACCAAATTTGGAGCTGTTTAGATGAAAAGCCTTTAGCACAAGGGGTGCGATTTACAGTGGTGGACGAAGTACACAAACCAAATACTTGAGTTAAAGTACAGATACACTAGGTAAAATATTACTTCAGTAAAAGTAAAAGTACTCCCTTTTAACTTTCACTTGAGTAAAAGTACAAAAGTATTTGCCTTCAAATGTACTTAAGTATCCAAGTACTAGGCTATAATGCCCTTATAATTTTTGTCAGTCTCTTGTCCCCTTTAGGCGCCAGGAATTATTAAAAAAATATTTTATTTTTGAGATCCAAATTTCAAAAGGCTGTGGTTTGAAAATGATAAGAGATAGAGTCCTACTCTAAACTACAAAAATGTCAGGTATGACCCAAAGTATATAAGTAAATAAAATTTAAGCATCTAATTTGCACATAATTTGCATACCATGACATTATATATTGGCGGTTATGTTTTTTTCAGTACATACACACTAATAAAAATATTAGAATAGTTTTTTTTTCTTTTTCTGAAATAAAGAATAACTACAACTTCTAATAAACCATAACTAGAAAAACGTATGCAAATAGTTATGAGAAATATACACATGTACTGTAGGTGTGTGGTTGCAGTTGCTTAATCTTTTCTTATCCATCCATGTGGCATAGTTAGTAGTTTTTTAGAGTGTGGGACCTCTCATAAAGCACAGCACACAGCCATCACTTTTATTACGATCGCTGCTTTGATTAGTGCATTCTCTCTGACTATGTTTACCCCTGCCTCTCCCTCCTCTACTGGGTAAAGTGTCAGGATGAACAACACGTATTTGTCTTAAACAGTTGTCAACAGAAGCCGCATTATTCCCAAACTCCCTGTCACTCCCGCGGCCACGACAGTACACCCGCCCCGGCTTCTATCACCTGTGCTAAAGGTAAAGCTGCTAAAGGTAAAGCTGCAGGTGCTACGCGCAACATCCCCTTCACGACTAGTTTCCTCCCGTTTCTTTCACTGATGTTTGGTAAAATGTGGGAAAAACAGCGTATGCTTTATGAGAGACACTGAGAAAGGCACGAGCAGCGGCGCCGCTGTCCAAGTTACACACGCACTCACTCTCGCTCATTCTCACTTTCACTTGACTGAAAAGACTCTAAAGGTAGATGTTCTCCCTCAGAATCAGAGTCAGCCATTACTAATACCAAAACTTCATCACAGGTGTATTTTTTATTTGTTATTTTCATGTTTATCAGCTCGCGTGTAGAGAATGAGGCTTCTATTGAGCCGGTCCTGACACTCCCACTGAGACGCGTCTTTGAGGTCTTCTTCTACAAAAATATTTAACGGAAACACAAGGAACGACTAATTTTGCAAAATGTACTTGAGTAAAAAGTAAGATATTTGACGTTGAAATGTAGTGAAGTTAAAGTAAAAAGTATCCCTTAATGGAAATACTTAGTAAAGTACAGATACTGGAAAAAACTACTTAAGTACAGTAACGAATTACATTTACTTCGTTACTGTCCACCACTGGCGATTTAGGTGGTCACGCATTCCACCCAACATAGTAGATTTCCTGTTGAGTTTATGATATGGCTGTAATAAACTTTTCTGTTTGCCCTGAGGTGTCCTATTGGATGTACCAAGTTTTGTATTTCTACATTTGAAATAATTTACTTTCACTTTCCATAGACACAATGTATTTTCATTTTCCAGGGGTCACCACTGAGTCATTTTTCATTCGTTTTCCTCGGGGACTTCAAATACATACATTTTTTGCCGGGCTTGAATTTTGGGGCCAATAATTTTGACTTTTAGTTGCACGTTTACTGGTTCAAATTGAGGATCATTTTACAGAAAAATTATAATTAAAAAAAATATAACTCGAGCAAAAACGTCAAGAAAAACGCCTGTGTGTTTAACTCATTTTGCCTAAGTTTGGTGTCTGTGGAATGAAGCAGCTATTTTTGTTGTTTTTTAAAAGAGAGGTGTATTCTGAGTCAGTTCATGTACATTTACATTTAGTCATTTAGCAGACGCTTACATTCACCAGTGCGACTTACATTAAGGTTCCATTCACCAGTGTCACAGCTGGAACACCACTGGAGGCAAAGTGGGTTAAGTGTCTTGCCCAAGGACACAATGACTGTATGAACTGTGGGGAGAGTGGGATTCGAACCGCCTACCTTCCGGTTGAAAAACGACCGCTCTACCACTGAGCCACTGCCGGTTCACATCTTCAATTCAAAATGGCCGCCTTCCCTTGTGTGATAGGGTGTGGTCCCCTTTGGCTTTTTTGTTCATAAGTCCATGCTGGATGTGTGTACCAAGTTTCATTTGCCTACGACAAACTAAAATCTTCACTTCCCATTGACTTTTTCCACATATTTGGGACGTTGCTATGGCAACACATTTATAGATAGGGGGTGGTTGTCATTGGCTTTTATGCTCGTCATGACATAAGAGATGTGTGTACCAAATTTCATGTCTCTATGACAAACTAAATTCTTGGGTCCCATTATAAGTTTGTAGGGGGCACTGGAGAGCCATTTCTAAAGATAACCCTTTTATTTACATATCTTTCTGTTCAGGTCATGAATGTGCACAAACGCCTTTTCGGGTCCAACTCGATCCGAGAAGGCGTTTGAGAGTTAAGAGACATTTTATTTTCACAAAAATGTCCACCTCGTTACAGGCTTGCCACACCCATACACAATAAGATATCTAAAACAAAGTCACAACTTTGGTTTGCACACGTGTCTAGATAATGCTCACCATATTTGGGGCCATTTAGATTAAGACACAATGATTTGCATCTTTTTGCGCAAAGGGTGCGATTTTGGTGGACGTGCGTTTCACCCCACATGGCGGACTTCCTGTTGAGTTTAGGGTGTGGCTATCATAGACTTTTATATCTACCCTAAGATGTCATATGGATGTACCAAGTTTCATTTTTCGCATCCACAAAGGAATTTAGATGTTAACAGGAGAACTTTGAAATGAGCTCTAACATGAATAGGAAGCCAATGTAATGACGTCAGGACCGGAGTAATGTGATCAAACTTCCTGGTCTTTGTTAAAAGTCTGGCGGCTGTATTTTGGACCATTTGTAGTCTGTGAGTACTTTTCCTCGGCAGTCCAGAGAATAACGCATTGCAATAGTCCAGCCTGGATGTGACAAATGCATGAATGAGAATTTCAGCATCAGCTAAAGAAAGGCAGGAGCGAATTTTTGAGATATTCCTCAAGTGAAAAAAGCCCAGTTTAGTGACATAGAGGTTCCTCACAGTCTTGCCGTGCTTCAACACACAGTTGTTGATCGAGACAGTAAGATTGATGAACTTGTGCCGATGACTGGCAGGACCAATTAACAAGTGCTCTGTTTTATCCGAGTTCAAATGGAGGAAGTTTTGAGGCATCCAGGTTTTAATTGAAACGAGGCAGGCCTCTAGACACTTGATGTCAGTAGTATTATTCGCTTTTATTGGTAGATACAGCTGTGTATCATCGACATAACAGTGGAAGTTTACTCCATAACTTCTAATGATTTGTCCCAATGGTGTAACATATAGTGAAAAAAGTATGGGACCAAGCACAGACCGTTGTGGCACACCGAATTTCACTGGTGCCGTGGAGGAGAAGGATTTATTAAAAGAGACAAAATGAGAACCAGAGATGCCAAACACATCTTTTAGTCTGTTGATTAGCACTGCATGATCAATCGTTTCAAATGCAGCGCTGAGATCTAGCAATAACAGTAGAGCCGATGAGTCCTCGTCAATCTGAAGGAGGAGATTGTTAGTCACTTTAACTAAAGCTGTTTCAGTGGAATAAGAGGCCCTAAATGCAGACTGAAACGGCTCGAGGAGGTAATTTCCCGATAGATATAGAGTAAGTTGTTTTAACACAACTTTTTACAGGACTTTAGATAGAAAAGGTAAATTGGAGACAGGAGGGAAATTATTTAGGCATCCAGGATCCAGAGTAGGTTTTTTGAGCAGGGGTTTGACCACAGCCTGTTTGAAGAGGGAAGGAACGGTGCCAGTAGACAGGGACAAGTATATAATGTTTAACATAATTTGCCCTACATAGGGCCACAGTTCTTTAAGCTGTTTTGCTGGCAGGATATCCAGAAGGCACATAGTTGCTTTACATGAAGAAACCACCTTTGTCAGCTCATCGAGGGATAAAGGATCTAAGACTGAGAGACGAGAGGTTAGTGGATCCAACTGAATAGGAGCTGAGGAAGACAAAACCAAAATATTATCCCTGATATCTTCAATTTTATGATTAAAGAAATCTAAAAAGTCTTGTGAACTAAAGGGAGAGGAGTCTTCAGTTGTTTTTGGTTGGATTAGTTTAGCAACTGTCCCAAAGAGAAACCTGGGGTTATGCTGGTTTTCTCTGATTAGAGATGAGAAATAGGCCGTTATTGCAGTGCTGTGGGCGTGCTTATAGGTGTTTACACACATACTCCACTTTTGATAATTTAGATTAGTTTTTGACTTGCGCCATATGCGTTCAAAACTCCTGCAGGCCTGTTTTAAAGCCTGGGTTTCCTCGTTATACCATGGTCTAGGTCGCCTGGTTGGTTTGGGCTCTGTCTTGAGGGGTGCCACTGAGTCAGTGATGGCCAAGAGGGTTGCATGGACCTCCTTTGTATAGGCCTCTACTGAGTTTCCAGGTGGAGTTAAATTAGTTAGCCGTGTGGCAAACATTTCCATTTCAGCCGCGCTAAAATTCCGTGTAGATACTACGCAATTGCCGGAATTTGAGAGGAGTTTATAACTTATCTCAAATTCCACCTGTGAGTGATCGGAAACAGCAGGAAAACTCCAAACTCATCCAAGAAAGAAGAGTAAGGACACGGAGGGCGATAGACTACAGCTAAATAAAATGGCTTCCTTCTGTTTATTTGAGAAGGAAAATGTTTGATGAGGTCCCATCCAACTATCGGCCAACTATCGGTGGAATATACCAGGAGATGCTCTATCCCCACTGCTGTTCTGCATAGGTCTGAACCCCCTCAGCCAAATAATCAACAAGACTGGCTATGGATACCGACTCAGGAATGGGGCCACCATTAGTCACCTCCTCTACATGGATGACATCAAGCTATACGCTAAGAGTGAGTGGGACATCGACTCGCTGATCCACACCACCAGGATCTACAGTCTTGACATTGGGATGTCATTCAGGCTTGAGAAGTGTAGTCGAATGGTGACGAAGAGAGGGAAGGTAGTGCACCCAGAAGGGGTCTCACTCCAAGAAGGAACAAGAGCAGACATTGAGGATGGCTACAATTACCTTGGAATACCACAGGCAAATGGCAACCTCGAAGAAGTAAAAAGGAAAACAGCAACTGCCAAATACCTCCAACGAGTAAGGCAAGTCCTAAGAAGTCAGCTCAATGGAAAGAACAAGGCACAGGCAATAAACAGCTACGCCCTGCCAGTGATCAGATACCCTGCGGGAACCACAGACGTTAAGACACAAAAGTTCCTCACCATGCATGGAGGGTTCCATCCCAAATCCAGCACCCTGAGACTGTACACTAGCCGTAAAGAAGGCGGCCGTGGACTTTGAGTGTGAGAGCCACTATCCAGGATGAAACATCCAAGATCCACAAGTCCATCAAAGATAAGGCCCCAACAGATGACATGCTCAGTGAATGTCTCAGGCAATGGGGAACAGATGAAGAGGAGCTGGAGGAGGGACCATCATGGGAGGACAAACCCCTACATGGGATGTACCACTGGACCATATCTGAAGTGGCTGATATCAAGAGATCCTACCAATGGCAAGAGCGGGCCGGACTGAACAGCACAGATGCACTTATCATGGCTGCACAGGAACAGGCCCAAGAGCAATAAAGGCCCAGATCTCCCACACCAGACAAGACCCAAGGTGTAGGCTCTGCAAACAGGCCCCTGAGGCAATCCAACACTTAACTGCAGGGTGTAAGATGCTGGCAGGGAAAGCATACACGGAGCGCCATAAGCAAGTGGCTGGCATAGTGTAAAGAAACATTCATTCATTCATTCATTAATCTTCTACTGCTTAGTCCTGTTAGGGGTCGAGGGGGGCTGGAGCCTATCCCAGCTGCTTTGGGCCTGAGGCGGGGTACACCCTGGACAGTGGCCAGTTAGTCGCAGGGCTGATATTTAGAGACAGACAGTGACAGACAACCATTCGCTCTCACATTAATTCACTAGGGACACTTTTTTAGAGTAACCAATTAACCTGTACATGCATGTCTTTGGACGGTGGGAGGAAGCCAGGTACCCGGAGAGAACCCACAGTAGCACGTGGTGGACATGCAGGCTCCTCACAGAAAGACCGGAGCCAAGAAAATGTTGAGTATGTATGAGCTGCCAGGGTTTTAAACACCTAACCTTTTTGCTGTGAGGCAGGAGTGCTAACCATTTTGCCACGTGCAGATATATATTAATTATAACATGCAATTCATTAATAATATGTGTATAAAACAAAAAAAAAACATTTACATAAGAAGTTGCTGGAGAGTTCCTGCCTCATGCTCAAGAGTATTTCAAGTATCTCAGGGCAGGATGGAACGGGAGGTTGACCTGTGTATCGGCGCAGCTTCAGTTTTGCGGTAGATGTACCAGTCTGTCGTGGTGAAGAAGGAGCTGAGCTACAAGGCCAAGCTCTCGATTCGGTCATGAGTTGTGGTTAATGGACCAAAAGGAAAAGATCCCGGACACAGGTTTAATATAATACACTCTCCTTGATGTGTCTTTTATAACTGCTTTATGTAGAATATAGATAATCGTAAGTTTTTTTGTTTCTGTACCTTTAGTTGCCAGATAGATAGATGCCGATTAGTGCAGTAGGTCTCACAGCCACTGTCATTACAGCTTGTTTTTCTTCTCTCGGGCTAAATCCTCAAGGTCTGCCTTGTCTTATTTATCAAATCTTCTGTGCTCTGGGGCCTCAAGCACACCTTCCCATGCTCCTTTTCTCTGTTCACGTATTTTAACAGAACACAAGGGCTCCAATTATTAGCCCACTTGTCAATTGTGTTCCTGGAGAGCCCTATTCAAGTGATTGGCTGCTGAAATGCACACTGGCATGTATTTGTCATTCATGTGCGGTTTGCTTATTCCCACCAACCGTAATTTCTAAACTGATTTCCTGCACAGGCTCACCTCAAGTGTCTGCAGTGGCGTCTTGTCGGAGCATGAAGCTGGTAATGTTTCACAAAGCATAAAAAAACTCCAAACACAATTTCTAATCTACACCTTTCACTTACTTTTGATGAGCCCCATAGATGAGCCAGGCTCTGCTGAATTAATACCAGACCTGTTTACCTTCTGAAGAGGCACAAAATGGGGCTGTTAAATTTAAACTGGCTGTTCTACAGGTGGTTTAGAAAACAAATTCTCTTCAACCTAGCAGCAGAACTTTCAAGTGCAAATGTACCACTCTGTCAAAGTGGCTGTATTAAAGGAAACATTCACACTTTAGTTCAGCAAACTCTGGTGCATTTATTGTGTTAGGGTGAATTAAGTGATTTTGTC
Organism: Perccottus glenii; assembly: GCA_024416835.2. Taxonomy (NCBI): domain Eukaryota; kingdom Metazoa; phylum Chordata; class Actinopteri; order Gobiiformes; family Odontobutidae; genus Perccottus; species Perccottus glenii. The sequence continues at coordinate 899,120 of JALDQB020000023.1, read as the reverse complement.
CAATTTCAATAATATTCTGGTCCGCTTTGATTGTAATGTAAACACCACATGAACTACAGGAAAAAACATGACAATATGCATCTCCAGCCATGTGACTAAGAACCCCTTTTGCACTTAATGAGTCATCTGATTTTATGAGTAACAATGTCTTATAAAGACAGCACAAGTGTATTTTTGTTTAAAAAGATGCTATAACAGAGGTCTCTGAGTGTTCAGTAGATAACGTGGCTATGAGAATCATTATTAACACTTTATAATAACGCACACAATAAAACAGTAGTCAAGCATTAATAGATGTGTAATTAACAATTAATTAATTAAAAAACTATTTATAGACACTGAAATATGTATAATTATACATAGGTTTATTGTAAAGTCTAAAAAGGCAAGGCAAGGCAATTTTATTTATATAGCACAATTCATACACTGGGTAACTCAAAGTGCTTTACAGGAATAAAAGACAATTTACAAGATTTATATTAAGAAGCATAAGAAAAAAAAAAAACATTTTAAAAAGAAGAGTGCAGATAAAAGAAAAAGCAAACACTTTAGGTTGTAGTGTAGGCGGAGCTAAAGAGGAAGGTTTTTAACCTCCCCTTGAACATTGTTAAAGTTGAGGCTTGTTTTACATCTGGGAGGCTGTTCCAGGTTTTTGCTGCATGAAACTTAAACGCTGCTTCACCCTGTTTAGTTCTAACTCTGGGCACGAGCAGAAGGCCTGTCCCAGATGTTCTCAGAGTCCGAGGAGGTTCATAAGTAACTAGCATGTCAGAGATATATTCTGGTGCTAAACCATTTAGAGACTTGTAAACCAGCAGTGCTGTTTTGAAGTCTATTCTCTGAGCAACAGGAAGCCAGTGCAGAGATTTTAAAACTGGCGTGATGTGGTTGTACTTCCTGGTTTTGGTTAGAACCCGAGCAGCCGCGTTCTGAATAAGCTGCAGCTGTCTTAACCCTCGTTTTGAGAGACCAGTGAGCAGGCCGTTACAGTAATCTAACCTGCTGGAGATAAAAGCATGGATAAGTTTCTCTAAGTCTGGTTGAGACATCATCCCTTTGACTCTGGAAATGTTTTTAAGGTGATAAAGTGCAGATGATGTAATTGACTTAATGTGACTGTGGAAATTCAAGTCTGAGTCTATGATGACCCCTAGATTTCTAACCTGTTTTTTACATTTTAGAGAAAGAGACGAGAGATGACTGCTGACACTTTCTCTTTGTTTCTGTGGCCCAAAGATGATTAGTTCAGTCTTGTTTCTGTTCAGTTGGAGAAAATTATTTTGCATCCACGTGTCAATCTGTTCGATGCAGTGACACAGTGAATGGATTGGTCCATTTTCACCTGCTGTGAGTGAAATGTAAATCTGACTGTCATCTGCATAATTATGGTATGATACGTCACAGCGGCGTATTAACTGGCCTAAAGGAAGCATGTAGAGATTGAATAATAGAGGTCCCAAGATAGACCCCTGTGGAACCCCACATGTCAGGGCCATTTGGTCTGACACACAGTTACCAACCGAAACAAAGTACTTCCTGTCTTCAAGATAGGACTGAAACCATTTAAGGGCAGTTCCAGTGATACCTATCCATTCCTCTAATCTTTGTGTAAAACATTTATAACAATGTTTATAACGTAATAGTGATTATTAATGTTTGATTAATGATTTATAAATGATGAGTTAAGAATGAATTAAGTTATTACCAGTGTTGCCACAGTTACTTTGAAAAAGTAACTTAGTTACTTTACAGATTACTTGATTTAAAAAGTAACTTAGTTACTTTACAGATTACTTGATTTTAAAAGTAACTAAGTTACTTTACAAGTTACTTTATTAGTTACATTCAGCAGCTGCCGACAACATAAAAATGACAACTGGTTTTGCCAACAATCACTTTATTTGAAGTGTATTTTTAACAGTAACATCAACAATCTATCTCCTGACAATTAAAGTTGAATTTAAAAACTATTTCCTGAAAAAATACATGTTTTTACAAAAAATAAAGGCAGTCTCTCTTGACTTAACATAAATACTTGTTTTAATAAAAAATAAAGGCATTCTCTCTTGACTTAACATAAATGCTTGTTGTTTGGGTGGTCGGGGACCTCCTGCTCTCTGCTTCTCATCACCTGGTCTGACTTGCTCTATAAGTTTAACTGTGCAGTGCTGCGACTCCAAATGTTTTTTCGATGTAGTGTTTTTGTAGCTAGATAACACTTTGTCGCCGCCAGCACAGAGTGTACAACGGACCTTAATGTTGTCATCTTTAGCTGACACAAACACAAAATAGTGACTGTATTTCCATCTAGAAAACGCACATCTCTTGCCTCCCTCCATTGTTTACGTTTGTGTCGCTGCGTGGTACGTGACGTGAACTTCATGCATGTTGAAAATGTGACTTGTCGCATATGTGACTTCACTCCCCGAGATGCAAGAAGAAATACTTTTTTTTTATTAAGGAAAATGACAAAAATAGTAACGCACAGTGACTTGGTTAAGTAACTTTAATCTGATTACTGGTTTGGAAATAGTAATGCGTTAGATTACTTGTTACTGAAAAAAGTGGTCAGAATAGAGTCTGGCATCACTGGCATCACTGGTTATTACAAATACTTGTTTACGTGTTACTGAATAATTTTTTTCAGGTATCATGTCCCCTTTCTTCAGTTGTCAGAAAAAAACCTGAATAGGCTGTGTGTGTTCACAAGGTTGAGGGCAATACTGGAGCAAGTGAAAACTATAGAAAAAAAGTACAGATCTGTATTGCTCTATAGGTTAAGTTTGTAGCCAATTTTATTGAATATACAGCTTCTGCAAGCAATCATCACTGCAACAACTGACACGCTAAACTAAAGTAGCAAACTAATTACGTCAGCAAAAAACGCGTCTTACAGAGATGGGCGTGTTGCTTGTGATCTACTAAGAGAAACAGTGGCACTGAAGTGAGGAGCAAGCAATTGGATGCAGGCCTTTTTAAATGCGCTTTTTGTGCGTCTCTGTTTGCAGAAGGTGAGAGTTGCAAAAGCTTGCCTCGGCAGATGGTAAGTTTGTATAATATTTTTTTTCAGTCAGGGAGTGGGACCTATTCTCAGCCGGGGAGTTTGATGTCTTAGACCAGTGCTTGTTGACTACCTATAAAGAAATGTGTAAAATAATGTTTTGTTATGAATTTTTTAATTCAACATTTTAATTAAGGGCCTTGGTTATGGCTTAGTTAAGGACAGTGGCCCCTCTCTGAGGCCAGGGCTTAGATATACATTTTAAAAGTTAAAAAGATCTGTAATAATAAGTGGCTGTGTGCGCTCCTCCGGCTCCACAACAACGCTATCACAGTGTAAACCAGGTTTACGAATCACTAGAATAATAAAAGGCACAGAGACTTTCACTGCAAAAGGAAGACAACACCTGTACATGCTTTATTCTGGACTTGATCCTTCATGTAGGGTAGATCCTTTAATTTGGGCTTCAATTTTAAGCGCTTTAGCAGCTAAACTGCGTCAACTCCAGATCGCACGCAGATCAGACAGACTCTTAAGACTATAGTGGCATAGAGAGACATACACACCTAAGACACAGCCCACGCTCAATTACCCCAAGTTTATACCAAGAACTATCACGGGATGTCGCACCCGCAAACTTGTTTTACGCACGTCTGCCATCAAGTGGACAAGATGGACGCCATAATGGGGTGCTTGGCTGCTGCTAGACAAAGAAAAACTGTGACGTGCTTATATAGTAGCACATTAGCAAACAACATAGGCTAGTAGCAACCCATTCTTTAGACAAGAAAAGCTAGGGAACTGAAGGGAACATACCAGGTACACACAGTCTTTTCCTCTGCAGGGTTGAGCAGTAAGCCAGACAGAGGCAGCTAGTGCCGCTAGCATTCTCGCTGCTCTCCTGGGAGTGAGATGCAAATGTTTGACTGCCCTGCAGGGAGGGAGAAATGTGGGGCAGTCCAAAATGACATTTTTTTCCAACACTGGACGTCAAGGATGAAGTCTCTTTGAGTGACAGACTGATTTATTAGGTCATATGTACGTATACAATATTAAAAATACAGTAATTAATTTGTGTTGTAGAAAAATATTGTGTTTGTAACCATATACTGTATTATATTCTGTAGAACATTGTGTGGCTAACCCATTCACAGCCTACTGTCTCATGTGACAACTAACCAAGCTCTTCCTTTCCAAAAACCTGTCTGCATCCTGCTGAAAGGATTCAGGAAATTGGCCTTATTCCCCAAACACACTCAGGCAAGTGGCAATTAAACTGCTGATTAACGTGAGCTTGCTCTTGAACACAACTTCATAGGAGTCTGAAAGAACAGTGTGGAGAAGGGGCAATAATTCTGAAATCTCCTGACCTTGTGCTTATTATCTCTGGATAATGACTGTTGCTGCTTCTTTTGATGAAGTAACCTAAGCAGAAATCTGCTCCAGACATAACATACAGTCTCTTTGTTTTGTAGGCCTCATTGGCTATATATTTAATAAAACATACACAAAAGTAAGATTTCATTCATTTTTAAGAAAGTCAAACTTTAAAAGGAAACTTGTATTATACTATTAGTATTGAGTATTTGAGTCTCAACAACCTTTGTCAAACAAAACTCTGCCTCACTAATGTCTGTAAAGGTTCTTAGTCATCCAGGACATCTTACTCCATCTGCCTCACTAATGCATTTAATTTTATATTGCAACTTTTACTGCATTGTGTCACACTCTTTTAGGTTCATTGTGCCCTTGTTGGATCCAAGCACTTGCTTTTTCCACACAACTCAAATACATCTGTACTCTTTGTCTACACCTTTTGGTTCTCAGTAATTAGTAATTGACAAACTGTCCACAATCCACTGGCCACTATTGGGCTGTGGAATAAAAGAAGGCATAACCATTTAACCCATCACTGTTTCTCCTAGGCTGACCCTCTCCTCTTATTTGTCTAGCTATTGCTAAGAAGATAATCTTCCCAAACTGTAAATACAATATTACCCATTGGACCAATTCACTGTTAGACTATATTTAAACAGAAAAGGACACAACTCATAAACAAAGAAATATATCAGCCTTCAATGAAACTTTGATACTTTTTTCAAATTATCTACAAGTATCATAGTAATAATCAATTACGCAGAGTCCACTGTCAGTCCGCCGCAAGTCCTAAACTCTCCAGCGGAGTGTTATAAATCATTTCCACTGTAATAAATATACGCACAGCCCGGCAAAAACGTCCTTGTCCTCCAGCACAAGCCACATCTCTGAACTAAGGTAGCCTACAGGCTTATGTGTAGATGTTATTATTAGATTAGTTTATTTCTTTAGGACAGCGTAAAATGTACATTAAGCCAAAGCAGAGATGCTTGAACCAGATTATAGCTTAACAGCTAATTTACATCTGTAGTCCTAAATTGTACATGTTTTTTGGTAGTAGGGGAGACCTATAATATACTAGTAAAGGTAAAGTCCACCTGTGCGACTGAAATAGGCAAGTTTGACAAGGAAGGAGAGAGGAAAAGCCAAGCGAGCCACGCGTTCATGGTATGTTAAAGTGCGCTCCGGAAAACTCTTCTTTTTTTCCACATAACTATTAAATCTGTTTGTTAAAAGGCTAAAATTACCCCACAGTGTGAAAGATTTGTTTAGAGACAGTCATTAGATAAATTAGTCCAATCATGGTAATGTTTTATTGGTGAGATTTGGGCCATTTGGGCTGGTAAGCTATTATTTTACCGGCCAATTAAGCTACAAATCAAACCAGTCAAAAGGCGGCCTACACCGGCTAACAGAAACTCTAAGGTATTTTATAAATAACATTATGTCTTATGATCCAAATAAAACAGAATAGCAAAATAGTACGTTTTTTACTGCTATTGCAATTGTTATGATTATCACAATTATATACTACAAAACTTAAAATTTAATTTTTGTCTTATAATGTGGCTGGTATAGTGTAAGTGCCGGTCATCGCCGGTTGTAACCCACACAGTTGTCATGATGACCGGCACAGCCCTAAGAGGTCTCACTCGCAGAAGGCCAAAGAGCAGACCTTGAGGACAGCTACAAGTACAAGCAAAAACAAGGTCGGAGCAATTAACAGCTATGCCCTGCCAGTCATCACATCCCCTGCTGGAATAATAAGGTGGCCAAAGAAAGAGATAGAGATACAGACCACAGATGTGAAGACCATGAAGCTCCTCACCATGCATGCATCCAAATCCAGCACCCTGACTGTAGCAATAAAAAATATACTTAAAACCTGGATTATTCTGGTTAGTCACATTGTACTGCTATTTTTATAACAATACTGTACATGGAACGCCAAAACCAGTAACCAGTGGCTGGTATAGAGTACAGACTGGAAGCTCCAAGGTTATAGTGGGAAACTCCACTGATACCTACTTCTTCTACTGTGGGACTTCCAGATACAGACCGATACAATGGTAATGGCAAACCAACCAGACATTGTGGTGGTGGAAAAACCGGAGAGGAAAGCTGTTGTGGTTGACATAGCAATACCAAGTGATGGCAATATCAAGAAAAAGGAACTTGAGAAACTAGAGAAATAGCAATGCCTCAAAGAAGAACTTGAGTAGGCCTAGAAAGTGAAGGCAACAGTGGTACATGTGGACATCGGAAGACTTGGGCCAGTAACCTGCAAACTGGAGGCGTGGCTGCAGCAGATCTCAAGAAACAACAGACAAGTCAGTCCAAAAGAGCGCAGTCCTAGAAGCAGCCAAGATACTGCACAGAACCCTCAAGCTCCCAGGCCTCTGGTAGAGGACCCAGGCTTGGATGGATAAGACCACCCGCGGAGGGCAAGGTGGGAGTTTAGCTATGAAAGGGCAGTGTGACTCCTGATGCAAGAGTTGTTAAAGGCTCAGGTGAGTCGTTAGTTGTCAGGAAAACAAATGAGTACATGAAGAAGATAGGGTCTAATAGGGTATGGGTGTGGTGGCCTTGGATGGAGTCTGGCCCTGGCTGGTTGTAGGTTCGGGCTACAGAGGTACTGGGCTGCACCCTGGGATACACAGACAAAGAGTGCTAGTGTTAGTAGTATTACCCATTTTTCATCCTTATTATTATTCATCATTAAAGTATTGCTTTATTATACTTTGTATTACTATTATTTTTAGCAAATATTTTTTTTGCAGTTTCTATGTTTCTCTTCTTTTTTTCCTTCCTTACAAATAGACATACTGTATTAGTAATATGTACTACAATTTTTTTCCTGTTTGCACTGTTTATCGTACTGTCTCTTGTTTTGTAATACATATACATACAACATGTATATATCAGGGGAAACCCAACACTCTAGAGATATAAGCTCAGCTCTCTTACCAGTTGATCTCAGAATTGGTAAGGTCTCTTGGAATTAGAGACGGAACGTCTTTACCTTGAAAACTGAGTCCAGATGCTTTTACTTTACCCTTTTTTCAAGATGACCTGGCTGACTGAGAACCTTCACTATGTATATCTTCCACACCTGTAAATATGCACTAAATGTTTGCAAAATAAAAAAAATAAAAAAACATCTGTAAATGAAAGTCCAGACTGGTATTCAAAGTCACACACACCTTCTACACAATGCAAGCCCTGTCAGTTGCCCTCATCAATTACAGTATACACAATATTAATTAGCAATATTATACTTTTTTGTCCATTTTGAAAAGGACAGGACTGAACAGAGTCAGAGAGTGAGAGGTGTTAACTACAGACAAATTGAACATGAAATGTAAGGCCTCAGGAGAATATACTACTCGATGTCATTAAAATCTTACACCTTCACAAACAGACCATTGTTTTTCTGGTTTTAAAATGTATATGCAAACATGGACTCATTCAAAACAGAAGCACCCAGACTGATGGATGTGTAATAATAATTTTATCAAAAATATCTCAGTTCCATCTCCTTTAAGTATTAAATACATTGAACTATTGCAACACACAAAGAATACACCTACAATATACATCTACACAAAGCAAACATTTTTGAAGTGAAGAATCTTTGATGCATTGTTACTGACTCCTTCAGGTTGGGAGGTTGGGGGTAATGGAGCTCCTTATTAGGAGCAGGGTCACAGTCAGAAGTGACCCCAGGGGGCAGCTCCCCTCCATCAGACCATAGCAGGCGGAGAACTAGTCCCGGCCTTGCATGCCTTGGTTTGATCCCGTGACAGATTGATACACCAAATCGGAGCTGACACGCATTGCTAAAGATGCCAATGGTAATTAATTAGCATCTCATTTTGACCGAGGCACAACAGGAGCTTGCTTCTCAATGCCATTTCCCTCAAGGCTTTGCATTATCAGGGTCAAAAACCCAGCTCTGCGCTCTGAGAACCGGCTAATAAATTGAGGAGGGCACGTTGACAGTCAGATTTTCATGGCAAAGCCCTGTCTCGCCACTTCTTAGAGCCTCTGGCCATTACAAACACATCCAGCTCCAGTCCTGTTGAACGCAGCTCAGGAGATCAAAAGAGCACTAAGGGGGACATCAAATCCATCTCATTGGACCTATTAGCTTCAAGTCAGTCATTTGGATTTTGACTAGTCAAGTATTAACATGAGCAGAAAATATGTCAAATGTTGATACAGGAACACATTGTGATCAGTGGTTCTGCCAGATTTTTTTTTTTTTTTTACCAAGAAATTATGAAACATCTTTATTTTCAATGTTGCATCCTCTTGAGTCTTTCTGTATAGGACACAGAGGACTTTTATATCATTACACCACTTTTACTTGAAAAGTTTCCTTGTGGTGCTTTGGAACACTTTATCACCTTTTAACCACATTAACAGAAGCCAGATGATGAAATAATATACAATGTTTACATTAGTATAGCCCTCGTTCTGCCAATATACATAAACTACTGACTGAGGTCACTTCAGATACAAACAATTCTAAAATTTAGGTTTAGTTAAAAAAAAAAATATATATACTTTTTACATTAACTTTTAGATACAAGATTTGTACACCAGGAAATTGTCCTGGTGTACATTTTTTTTTGTAACAAAACAGTATGACTTCTGTGTGCCAAAATCAATGTAATCCAAACACTTTATGGAAGAATCTGTTATTTTCTAATGTAATTTAAAATATATATATATATATTATTATTATATTATTATTATCATTAAATACAGTAAGTAAAAATAATTTTAAAAAATATTTTGTCTACTGTAATTGTAAATGTAATTCTTCATGTATGTGAGTTCTTGGGGGTTGCAGTGTTCTCAGCTTATTACAGTAAACTAAATGACCATGGAAAGTCTGAATTCAGGTACCTAAAAACACCCAAATTGCAGTTACAGGCATTTTCCATGACAGAAGCAATCTAATCCCACATTTTTTCTTCTTTTAGAAGTTTTCATAAACCCCTTGGGGTTTTGTTGCCTCAACCGCACTGTTTGTATCCGTCTTTTCCCTTCTCCTCCTCTCTTCCCCTTTTTCATCGAATTGGCTATATGTGCAAATAAATCTGCAGTAAACCTTGGAGGTGGAAAAAGGGGAGTGATGACAAAAGACAGAGAGCAGAACTGATGTGTTTGATCAAATTAAGTCTCTGGTTTGGACTAAACAGCCACACAGCTTAGCCAAAATCCAGTGGTATTACATTCATCTCTAACCTCAACAGCCCTGTCAAAACCTGTTTGAACTTTATCAGCGGCGATTTGCTCTGTACACTTCTTCCACTCTGCAAATTATACACATGGAACTGAAAGTTGAAATTAAGACGACTTGTGTCAACAAAAATCCCGTTCCGACTCCCGGGAGGGAAGCTGCCGTTTACCTGCAAGACTTTGATATCTGAAAGAATGTCCTGGGCTCAAGAGACTGTAACAAAGTAACACTACAGCATTTGTTGTTAATCAAGACTTTACTAAAAGTGAAACTGTTTGAAAGACGAAAAAGCACCTAGGCCACCACATGAAGAACAGAGGGGCACTAGCAGTAGGTAGATTGAAGCGTTCTGCCTCTGACAACCACACTGCCACAGTCAGATGCTTCAGCTTATTGGATCCAGGCTTTGTGGATTTGGGCTGAAGAGACACGGCTCGCCCGCCCAGGCTAACCACAACAGAAGGCCTGAAAACAAACTTCTCAGAATAGCAGTGCTCTCGTACTTTGGCTGCCTGTTCAAAGATTTGCGGGCAGATGTTTGATCTTAGTTCAATAATCAGTCGTTTTTGTCAGCCGTGTGAGGCGACGCTCACTCTGGTGGCTCCAGACAAAGACTCCAGCCTCTAACTTTAAAAGGTGCAGCCTCTCAGAGTATTTTTAGCACTGCTTTCCTGTCTTTATGCTTCCATCTCCAACACTCGCCAATCAGTGAGAGCTGACGGTTTGCTGACAAAGCAAGTGGTATCTGCTTTGAATTAGGTGTACAAAATATCAGTGCTGTGAGGAGCAAAAGGCACTTAAATCCAATGTCTGGTTACATTTCTCTTATCACCACGTGTAGAGGCACTGCAATATCAAATGTCAGCCAGAGCACATGGTTTTTAGTATCGTTTTAAATGCAGACTCCACAAGATTTCCAACAGAATGTATGTAAGCAAGTCTTACTGCTGTAGCCCTTCTTTTTGTAGCATAATATGGGTTTGTGCTGTTCAGAACCAAAACCTTTAATTCTATTCTTTTTAAGATTTTACGGTCACAAATCAGTTCAGTTGTAGCACTTTAAGCACATGTAAGACTAGAGAGTTTTTTTTTAGCCCTAAATAAAAAATAATATTAAACCCTATTAGTAATAGCTTATGGGAAAACTTTGAAAAGGTAACTTTGTGGAGGTTAGATCAGAAAAAAGGAAGATGACTCTGTTTTGTCTTCGTTTCCAAAGTTATCTATTTCTTTTCTGCAACCTGTGAATGTGTGGCTGATTTGTGTCATCTTTTCTTGTGTTGCCATAGTGAGGTTTAGCACAATCTCCTCATTCATATTATAATTATTATTGGTTACGGTTATAGCACAACACAAATGTTGGTCAGTTTACCAGTACAATGTTTACCACAGTTATGTGTTAAACATTGAAGTCAAAATGAAATTAAAGATAATGAATGTAAGACTAATTGTCCAGTGCAGCTTTAAAAAAAGATAAACAAACCAAGCTGAAGTGAGACAGAGGAGTTGATGTACATTATTAGAACATGACTGCATAATAAGTGACTGCAATTAGCCCGGGCCAGCCATTGGCATATTGTAATTAATGTGCTGCCTGAACATCCAATCAGTCAGAGGAGCTCAGTCTAATTTGGGTGTGGGACAGGCGGGGGTGCAAATCAGATCGGGGGATAATTGTGGGTAACTCTGGTCCGTCAGTCAGCATGGTGGGACAAGCTCAAGTCTCCAGAGAATGTTAAAAACTAAATCCCTACTCCATCATTTGAACATGTGCCCTGCAGAGCCACTGCGAGAATACAAACCGGTGGAAGGGGGGTTGAAAGGGAGAAAGAAAAAAAGTGTTTTAAATTCACAGATGATCCTAATTTGGTGTGGTTTGGAGTGTAATTTAGATCAAACATAGCCATGTAAATGAGTCAGGGTTTTCATAATTAGGCACCTCTGAAGAGGGGTGGAGGGGTGAACAGCGCAGGGAAAGGCCACATCAGTAGGTGTGGTGTTAAGACCACTTTCTGCTTTCCCATGTTTAGAGGGCTCCAGCGCTCGAGTAGGGGTTGGTTTGGAGAAAAACACACTCCCAGCGGCACACAGCTACAAAATAGGTCACTCTGCAACGATTTGGCTTGTCTGTTTCCACTAAGCACCGGCTGGGTTCTGTGTTCACTACAGAGAAGAGCCTGGACCCCTGCCAGAAAACACTGTTCACACACACGCTCACTCAGTGTGGAGGCCGGGGCTCCCAGTGGGGCCTACTGCACAAATACCACCAGCGTCATGTAGGTGTAACATTTACATTACATTTGTGAGCAACAGTCAAGACAGAAGCCCTATTAATGCTTTTCTAATCATTCCACAGGATGGGGGTTATGAATTCAGTAATAACAGATTCATATGTAATCATCAAAAATATACAGCTTTTATTAGAGACAAGCAAACAACATCCCATTTCAAAGTTAAAGGGTTGAAAATATTGAGTGAAATTGATTAGTTCATTTTATTTCTCTGGGGTAACCAAATAACAGTGTGTGTGTGAATTAAAATTGCAATCAGTGTCAGTCTCAAAAAATAAATTATTTTTATACAGTTAATGGTAGCTTTAATGCCTATTCCAGTTTTCCACTGTTGGTAGTCAAAAGAAGAAGTGTGTATAGAAACACGTGATGAAGAACATTTGAGTTGAGGTGATTAGATGAGTTTGCCGCCAGACAGTGAGCAGCAGTGATAGATTGTTATTTGGAGCTGCCAACACACAGAGTGTAGCTATAACCCCAGAAAAAAACATGAACTGCAGAGCTCCAAAAGCCAAAGCGTTTTGCCGCCTGTCTGTCTCGACTTAAAGATAAGAATCTCATTCAGGGTTTTCTGCTCTGTGGAGGATGCCAAAAGTATGTTGGAAATACATATGATGTGCAGTTTACCAACATCAAGCAGCTATGTCTACAGCGTTTAGAGTACAAACACTTTGGTAAGTTTGCTGCCAAAGTGGGCAAAAGTTTCCGCTTTAACTCTGCTCAAAGCCAACGTGGGGCCAGTGAGGCCACCTGCACAGAAGGTAAATGCAACATGGTGGGATTGTGAACCTCCCCAGGGATTCCTGCATAGCCACATGGACCAGCAGATCTGCCAGGGTGGCCCTGTGACACCCAGCTGGGTGCCATGCAGGCAACATTTAGCTAAACCCAGGGATTAGCTCCCAGTGCCACCTATCTGCTCAAACTAGAGCCAATCCTACTATTCTCTGAGCGCCGATAGCCTCCCACTCCTTCTGTCCACCAGCCCATTACTACTGCTTTTGTGTCCACATACACACGACTGCTATCATGGACCATAGATTCTCAGATTCTGGAACACCTCCCAGGATGAGGACACTACCTCCCTCTCCATCTGAAGAGTTGCTCACGTAATGGGATACATCCAGTTTTTACAGAATGATGGAGCACCTGCGTCCAAAACAGATGAAGATACATGTTCAGAGGCAGCCAGTCTATTAAACCTGTCACTGAACACATGATGGGCATTTACAGACAACGTAGCCTGTGTGAAAGTATTGTTGGACATATAGTTGAGAATGGTTAGAGTGATGTTATTGTGTCTTTGTGGCTTAACTGTATTACCTCTCTGGAGAACACAGCTGCACAATCTATATATAAAATGTCTCAATATGACTACAAAAACAACAGTATACACCAAACTAATACAGTGACACTTAATGCTCATACACTTTGTGCTTCACAAGAAAACGTGTGCACCACAAGATAACTTGTGCACAAGCTATTTACTTTTAGCAAAAAAGTAAGAAAGTGAAGAATGTTGTTTTTAATCCAGAATATTTGAGAAATCATCTACAATATAACATGTAATATGTGGATGGAAGAGTCATTATTTTTGGTTTGAGGCCTGTTAATGCATTTTATATAAAATTGCATCATCAACCACAGCAGAGTGGAAAACAACACAGATTTAGGATATCTGTTCAGGCATGACACAAATGTTGCAGTGCAGAGAATATAATCAATGTGAAACAATTTAAGGGATTTTATGTGAATGGGGTACAATAGATCGAATATTATCTATTAAATCTGGTGTGTCTTTAGACTTAAACCTTAATTAGTTTGCAAGTTATTTAATAAATAACAAAGGTTAAACTGCCTTCTCTTTTTCATATTAAAAAAGACAACACAGTCTATGTAAAAAAATAAATAAAAAAGTAATATTTATTGAAAAAAAAATACAAAAAGAAAATAAATATTAGTCTTCATTCATTTTATATTAATTCAGATAATTTAAATTTGCATCATTAATTACCATTATTTAAATTATTATACATGTAATTATTTAAAATATTTAAGTTATTTTTGAATTAATAGTTGTTTTTTTTACAATTGATTATTGCACTTCATTGTGTATTGCACACTAGTCTTATAACTTTGTCCTTCACCCTCCGCGGGTGGTCTCATCCTTCGAGCTCGGGTCCTCTACCAGAGGCCTGGGAGCTTGAGGGTTCTGCGCAGTATCTTTGCTGTTCCTAGTACTGCACTTTTCTGGACCGAGATGTCTGGTGTTCTTCCAGGGATCTGCTGTAGCCACTCTTCCAGTTTGGGGGTTACTGCCCCGAGTGCTCCGATGACCACAGGCACCACTGTCGCCTTCACCTTCCAAGCCTTTTCCAGCTCTTCTCTGAGCCCTTGGTATTTCTCTAGTTTCTCATGTTCCTTTTTCCTGATGTTGCAATCACTTGGTATTGCAACGTCAACCACAACGGCCTTCCTCTGCTGTTTGTCCACCACCAAAATGTCTGGTTGGTTCGCCATTACCATTCTGTCAGTCTGAATCTGGAAGTCCCACAGGATCTTGGCTCGGTCATTCTCTACCACCTTTGGAGGTGTTTCCCACTTTGACCTCGGGGTTTCCAGTCCATACTCCGTACAGATGTTCCTGTACACTATGCCAGCCACTTGGTTATGGCGCTCCATGTATGCTTTCCTGCCAGCATCTTACACCCTGCAGTTAAGTGTTGGATTGTCTCAGGGGCCTGTTTTCACAGCCTACACCTTGGGTCTTGTCTGGTGTGGTAGATTTGGGCCTCTATTGCTCTGGTGTTCAGGGCCTGCTCCTGTGCAGCCATGATGAGTGCCTCTGTGCTGTCCTTCAGTCCGGCCCGTTCTAGCCATTGGTAGGATTTCTTGATATCAGCCACTTCAGTTATGTTCCGGTGGTACATCCCATGTAGGGGTTTGTCCTCCCATGATGGTCCCTCCTCCAGCTCCTCTTCCTCTGTTCCCCATTGCCTGAGACATTCACTGAGCACGTCATCTGTTGGGGCCTTATCTTTGATGTACTTGTGGATCTTGGATGTTTCATCCTGGATAGTGGCTCTCACTCACTAGTCCACTGAGTGTGAGAGCCACTATCCAGTGGCTCTCACTTACGGCTAGCGTACAGTCTCAGGGTGCTGGATTTGGGGTGGAACCCTCCATGCATGGTGAGCAGCTTTCGTGTCTTAACGTCTGTGATCTGTATCTCTTCCTTTGGCCACCTTATTATTCCCGCAGGGTATCTGATCACTGGCAGGGCGTAGCTGTTTATTGCCCGTGCCTTGTTCTTGCCATTGAGCTGACTTCTTACTCTTGCCTTACTCGTTGGAGGTATTTGGCAGTTGCTGTTTTCCTTGTTACCTCTTCGAGGTTGCCATTTGCCTGTGGTATTCCAAGGTACTTGTAACCATCCTCAATGTCTGCTATTGTTCCTTCTGGGAGTGAGACCCCTTCTTTGTGGTCTACCTTCCCTCTCTTCATCACCATTCGACTACACTTCTCAAGCCCGAATGACATCCCAATGTCAGAGCTGTAGATCCTGGTGGTGTGGATCGGTGAGTCAATGTCCCGCTCACTCTTAGCGTATAGCTTGATGTCATCCATGTAGAGGAGGTGACTGATGGTGGCCCCATTCTTGAGTCGGTATCCATAGCCAGTCTTGACGATTATTTGGCTGAGGGGGTTCAGGCCTATGCAGAACAGCAGTGGGGATAGAGTATCTCCTTGGTATGTGCCACATTTGATGGATACTTGTGCAAGTGGCTTGCCATTGGCCTCGAGGGTGGTTTTCCACAGCCTCATTGAGTTTGCAATGAAGTCTCTAATGGCGCTTTTCCACTACCAGTATCAGCTCGACTCGACTCGCCTCGACTCGGCTCGGCTCGCTTTTCGCTCCGTTTTCCATTGCAGATAGTACCTCCACAATAGTACCTAGTCGTCATAGCGACGCCGCAAGAACCTGTCGTGACGTAATCTTCTACGCGACACACACCCGCTACTCACACACATAGAACTCGCTGGATCTTCTTCGCAACCAAACAAAGAAAAGTCTGCACCTCCTCGTTTGACCACGGAGCATTTTTCCGAGTTGCCATAATACTAAAGTCTGGGACTGGGTAAATTATCACGCAATCTCTGGCCAAACTATTTAAAAATGGCGGGGTTATTCAGGATACTCCGTCTGGCGCGTGCAATGATGACGCAGTGAACAGTGACGATTCTCTCTGGCCAATCAGCAGTCTGTCGTGTGTTCACGTCACAATTTAGTATCGCCTCAGCCCGCTTAGAACCTCGCCGGAGGTGATACGAAAAAAAGTACCAGGAAGCAGGTACAGGTACAACTTTTACGCAGTGGAAAACCAAACAAAGGCGAGCCGAGTCGAGGCGAGTCGAGCTGGTACTGTGTAGTGGAAAAGCGCCATTAGAGTCCTGTTCATGTTGTACATCTCCAAGCATTCAGTGATCCATGTGTGTGGCATTGAGTCATATGCTTTCTTGTAATCAATCCAGGCAGTGCACAGGTTGGTGTGTCGGGTTCTGCAGTCTTGGGTGACTGTTCTGTCAACCAGGAGTTGGTGTTTAGCTCCTCTGGCTTCTTTGCCGATGCCCTTCTGTGCTTTGCTCATGTATTGATCCATGTGCCCACTTATCTTAGCCGCAATGATGCCTGACATGAGCTTCCATGTTGTGGAGAGACAGGTTATTGGCCGATAGTTGGATGGGACTGTACCCTTTGTGGGATCCTTCAGGATCAGGATTGTACGCCCTTCGGTAAGCCATTCAGGGTGCGTCCCATCCCTTAGCAGCTGGTTCATTTGTGCTGCAAGGCGCTCGTGGAGTGCAGTGAGCTTCTTTAGCCAGTAGGTGTGGATCCTGTCAGGGCCCGGTGCTGTCCAGTTTTTCATACCTGAGAGTCTTTCTTGGATGTCTGCCGCAGTGATGGTAACTAGATTCTGTTCAGGGAGGTTGCTGTGGTCCTCTCTCAGAGCCACCAGCCACTGTGCATCACTGTTGTGTGAAGCCTCCCACTCCCATATACTTTTCCAGTATTGTTCAGTTTCCATCCTTGGAGGGTCTGCTCTGCTGTTATTATCCTGCCATTGAGCGTACACTTTTGCAGGTTGAGTTGCGAACAGCCGGTTTATTCTTCTGGCTTCGTTCTCTCTCGTGTACCTCGTTAGGCGGCTGGCCAAGGCTTGGAGCTTTTGTTTGGCAGATTCAAGTGCTTCAGGTATGGGCATCCAGTGTTGGGAAAGTTCACTTTCTACAAGAACTAGTTCAAAGTTCAGTTCACAGTTCCAAAAATGAACTAGTTCATAGTTCTTTTTTTCCATATGTTGCTGCGAGCTATTATTTTTCAAAATTATTGCCACAGCCCATATACAGTAGAATCACAGACAGCAATTATTTTACAGTTTTAACAATGAAGCTATGCGTTAGATTTAATTTTCATATCCAATTTTTAATCCTTATCCAACCAGGGTTTACATTAGCATTGAGGGGACATTGTTGCTTTAATGCTTTGATGCTGTCCATTCACTCCACACTTGTAGCAGCTGCAGCTTTCAACCCTACAGTACATTCTCAAGAACATGAGGAAAACGTGCTGCTTGAATGGTCTTTTTTATTGAGGAATTATTCAAAGAAAAACAGGACAGTAATCATTAAGGTGAAAACGTTTTTAAATTTTAATAATTTTCCATTGTCCACATGCTAAAACAGAATATTGGAATCCTGGAAAAATAGACCAGGCAGGTTCAACAAACAAGTTATATGAATGAATTTAAATGCCTTACTACATGCTGCTGTCGCCTCCGTGCTTTATTTATTTTATTTTTATTTTTTTTTGATGACGCGTCACGCATGCGGCGGACGGCGTCGCGAAACTGGTGGCTGGTGTTGCCAGGTTTGGTGTTTTTCCGCTACATATTAAGACCCGTTTGCGGTGTGTTTTAGCCGGGTTTTCGCCTGGAAGGCTCTATAGCAGTAGCCTGGTTCTACCAGACTCTCGTACATTTCATTTGTACAGAGAGTCTGGCCTCGCTCCATTGACAAGCGTTTACTTCCTTGTATGCGGGAACTCTGTTGAAGTTTAAAACTATTGGATCTGCCCAGAGTCACTCAGGATCTGCCATAGCCAATCGCTAACGTGTGGTCGTGACGTATGTCATGCGCCGAAACCGACCGGAAAGAACAACAAGTCTTAGCCTTAGCTAACTCATTCACCACTAGCGGAGTGAGCTGGAAAATCAAACTTTTCCCGAACCCCATGGGGAGGAGGGCCACAACATCATGTCTACCAACAAAACTTAGCAAACATTGTTCTTGCTCCGGCTTTAACTTCTGGATATT
Organism: Perccottus glenii; assembly: GCA_024416835.2. NCBI lineage: Eukaryota > Metazoa > Chordata > Actinopteri > Gobiiformes > Odontobutidae > Perccottus > Perccottus glenii. The sequence goes on along the minus strand of JALDQB020000023.1, from coordinate 880,825 downwards.
CGGCAGTTTTTCAACAACGGACAGAATAGCTTTTCTCACGTCTTTCTCCGCAGCCATTACTCCAACGCAAACTGACGCACTACATCAACGTCATCGTTCTCAGCCACTCCCTCTGTTTGCTGATTGGTCCTACAAAAAATTTATTTCTGGAAACCTAAGAATATACAGCAATCCCAGACTTAGTACTGAAGCGAAATGAAATTGAGCGGAAGTACGTAGGAGGGCGGAGCCAGGCTACTATAGCAGGGGTCCTCAATTAAAATCAGCCAAGGTCCGCTTAGTTAACTTTCCTCACCGTGAGGGGTCCGGAAAATTTAAATAAAAGGATATGTGTTTGAATATAATTCTTTAAAGTAAAGTCTCATTTATTCCACACCTACAGCCTCTTAACAATATGGAGATGAATGTAGATAATCCACTGTTTTCTGTATTTTATCCTTTGTTTACATGAGGAGGATGTTTGAGTGTTTAGTTTTCACTAAACACAGCTCACAGACAAAAGAAAAATACTACAAAATCAAGAGGCTAAAGCTCAAGACCTGGTTGTTTATTGACAACAGCCTGGAATCCTGCATATAATGCCTAATACTCCTTTAAAACATGTATGAGAACATTTTAAATACAAAATCATCAAATCAAGCCAAAACATATTTGTTAAACCAATATGACAAAGAAGCCTGTCATAATTTATCTCTTCCTATTGTCATTCCTCTGAAAACAACAGGAACAAGGGAAAAAGTACTGAGCATTTCTTTAGCATTAGCTGTTGCCAATAATTAACTGTTACTGTTTAATTTGCAGGTTCATCTTAAAACAAAATTTAGAATAGAAAGATTTATTTCCTGCATTTTCCCCATGTGGGGTAACATTTTAATTAAAATGCTTATGATTAGTTCTGTAACAGGATTTAGGATTCATACAGAAACTGTCACAACTTAAGGAAGACTTAACATGTGTCACTCATTTCCAAACCCTCCTTTCACACCTTTTCTGTTTTTAATCACCCAAATGAACACATGTTAGGACGTGAATGCTAATTACTCACCTAAATTACAACAGAATAAAGAAGTTGACAGACAAATGTACAACTCACCACATTATTAGACGTCCTCACTTTCCTCTGAGCCGAGTCTTTTTAATCCTGACATGAAAACTGTCCAGTCCTGGTTCAGTTCTGGATTCATTCTTGATTATGAAAGCAGCCGAGACTAAAGGATAAAGGGCTGTTGACACGGAGCTGAGGAGCTGAATAAACTAAAATAAACTTTCCTTCTCTGGCCATAACGTCAGTGGATCTTCGTTATGTTTTGCCAAGGCTCAGCTTTTAGATTTTAGTCGTTTGTAACGCATTAACAGGCTACGCTAAACATGTTAAAATTTCCCGCTGCTCTGTCCGTAACCATAACCTGAGGACCCGCGCGTGTAGACGTAGCTGTCCTAGAAGTGCCGGTTCAAAAATATGTTTTACACAATGCGCTTGTAATTATGAATAATGACTTGCGGTCCAGCTCAAAGCCTCTCGAGGTCCGGATCCGGCCCGCGGTCCGCCTATTAAGTACCCCCGCTCTATAGAAATCTGGCACCCTATTGAACGAAGTTAACCTGAGAGAGCGTGCCGTTCACAGACACCAAAATGAACGAGTTCACAGTAACGTTCATCAGGCAGTAATACAGCCCGTTCAGTTCACGTTCGCCCAAAATATGAACGAGTTCATGAACTATCGTTCAATGAACGCGTTCAGGCACAACACTGTGGGCATCTGGTTGTACCTCTTGGGTACCTGTTTTCTCATTGCACCTTTCTTGGCTTCTGTCAGTTGGCTTACTTCTCTACGTGTCTGCTTGATCTTGGCCTCCAGCCTTTGTTTCCATGGTGGGTACTGTTTCTCATGGCTCCCATGGTTGCTCTTATAGCCAAGCATCTCGAGGATCACTGCTGTGGAGGTGTATAGCAGCTCATTGGTTTCAGTGATGAATGTGGTAGGGATCGCACTCAATGATGGATTCACATCTTCTAGGAGACTTTCTGATGGTACTTCACTTAGCCGTTGTAATTGGCGGGTTGCCTTGCATTCATTCTCGCCATGATCTTGTCTTTCAGGTCAGTCGCTGCCTCGTTCAGCGTTATTTCAATTGTTGGGGCTTCATACCCAATCTCCGGTTGGGGAGCCCCCGTTGGCTCCCCTCTGACCTTGCATCCTGGCTCCCCCTTGCCGTAGCATTTTTTGTGTTGTATCTCGTCAATCTCAAGTTGTGATAGCAGCTGCCGCTTGTGGATGTTGGAACACTGAGCTACTAGTTGCTTCGATGTAAGCCTGGATTGTGGGTTTTGTTGTAACCATTCATCCCACATTCTCTTCATGTAACCCCTCTGACTAGGTTTACTGGAGTAGTAGCATTTCAACAGAGCCTTGTTATCGCATTTCACCCATCTGGTATATATATATATATATATTATTGTACCAGTGCTGTTGCACCTTTTATGTAGACCAGTCCATTCCATAAGTCACACTACTTTGAGTAATACACAACCTCTTTTGGGTGGTACTGTATTTTTAAAAAAATTTCCCCTTAAATTATAGAGCTAATCAGCAAGCAGGTGGAAACCGAAACTCTGCCCAGGTAAGGGGGTCTATTATTCCTAAATCTGTATTGACTGTCATTAAAATTGCAATGAAAAGTTTTTTTCAAAATTTTGGATAGTTGGGGCAATATGGAGATAGGTCTGTAGTTTGAAAACTGGTGGCTGTCTCCACTTATGGATTGGAATAACCTTTACGACTTTCATATGGTTAGGGAATTCACCTGTACATAACCATAAATTACAAATATAACTTAGAGGCTTTGCAACGTTAGTTATTAAACTTTTTATTATAGTCTGGTCAAGGCCATTCCAATCTGTGGATTTTTTATTCTTACATTGATTAACAACCTTTTAATTTGTTTAAGTTTTTTGTTGTCAAAAATAAATAATTTTTATCTAAAATACTGTTGAGAACATCTGTGTCTTTTGTTGTATCAATCTTAGTTGCCAGTTCAGGACCAATATTAACAAAATAGCTGTAAAATGAATTAACAATATCTTCCATAATGCCTTGTTTTTTGAGGTGATTCTGGTAGGGCGTCTAATTATGAGATATAGGGAGAGACTATACATAATATTAACAAAGTTCTCTAAATAAGTTCTATATATGAATATATATTTTATGATTTTGATTTGTTCCATACAGTCTACAAAATAATATTTTGCGTATTTATTAATCTAGGCTTTTTTCCGATCTTTGGCGCATTTCAACTCCTCAGCCATTAAAGCGTTTTTTGCCGTTCAAAAATTCTGCACATTATTGCTATTACTTTTGGTAACCCTGCCTTTTATAGTTTTTTATAATATTTTAGGTTTTATGCCATTTTTTTAATTCATTTTTTATGGAACTTATGCAAAATCCTGCTTTTTCTGCCTTCACTTCTTCTTCTTCTGCCCTTTACAGCTTCTGCCGAGTTTAGCCTTTTTGCACCATTCAAACTTTAAACAAATCCCATGTTTCGGGTCTACATATGTGCTAAATAAATTTATAATTTTATTTTTACGGTTTACAATCACCACTCTAAATTCTACCTACTTTCTGTTTCTGTTTTTAAGCTCTTTTCAGTTCCACTAATTTTGCTCATGTACACAAATTATATATTAAAAATATAGGAATGTTTGTCCTCTTTTAAAATATGTAATCCTCTGTATTGTTTACAGAATTTTAATAAACTGCTCGGAAGTGTCAGCTTGTCCAGTTTGATCATTGACTCTCACAGAATTATTACAAGTTTTTGTATTATACTCAGTTTTCATCAAAACTACATAAATATGTACTTGTTGAGCTGAGCCTTGTGCCATTCACGGTGGCAACAATTTTTCTTTACTGTATATAATTTTTAGAATTAGATGCATTTGTTTGAAAGCGACGCATAAAGGAAAACTGTCTTTAAGTGGCTTCCTGTGAACAGGTGTGTGTCATTAGTAATCAGTCCGATGACATCATCCTTTGAAGTGTGGCCTTAATGTTTATGAACATGTTCAGTGTTGAGCTCCATTAATAGAGAGTTAGTCCCATTGTCAGAAGGCTAAAGTCCAGGATCAAAACCAGACCAATACCAGACTAGTGCCAGACCCAGACTAGGGCGGAGACCTGGACCAGACTGCTTACAGACTGAGACCAGGATTAAACCAGACCAAGGAAGAACCTGGAAGACCTGGACCACAACCAGACCTAAACAAGTCCCAAAACCACATTTAGACCAGAACCACATGAAGACCAGCCTAGGACCAGGACCTGACTGTTGCTGTCCCTGACTGTTTATTCCAGTGTCATTATATATATATATATATATATATATGAAATATATAGATGAAATCATTATTGTTTCAGTAACGTCTTCCGTAAACACGGCACTGTTTCAAAAAAAACCCACTGAAAACTCTGTAGTATGCATAGATAGGCCTGTTTTTGACACTGTAACGGTGCCACAGAAACACCCGAAAACAGAGAAAAACACATAGGGAATGCGCAGAAAACAAGTGCAACATAAGAACTCCTAATCCTCTTGTTGCTCACGGAGGTAATAGCAGAGCAGAAGATTTTGTTGTAAAATAGCAAGATTTCTGTTTTAGTTTTTCTTGCTGTTTAAATTCCTTAATGTTTCTATGGCAACCATTAAAAAAACATTTTTTTGTGAATCTGAGGCCACCTCCTCTGTTCAAAGAGGGCTTTTCCATTTTCACAAAAAATGGCTTCCTTCACCCCTCTCTCAAACCATCTGGCCTCTCTGGCCAAAATTTGCTATCCTCAATGGAATGCCCTTTCTCTTTGAGGTGGAGGTGGACTGCAGGTCCACCAGGATTGGCTCTTCTGTGGTGATACATCCTCTTGTAAAGATGTTTCGTTTCGCCAACATAACTGTCTGTGCACTCTTCACTGAACTGCATAAACCACATTACTCTGTTTGTGAGAGGGGATCTTGTCTTTTTAGGATGGACCAGTTTTTGAAGCAGAGTGTTCCCTGGTTTAAAGTGGACTGGAATGTTGTGTTTGTTCCTTCTAAGTTTTTCAGATAAACCAGACACATAAGGGATAACTACACACTTCCCTTTTGACTCTGGTTCCTGTCTGTTTGGTTTCGGTGTCCTCTTGGTTTTGTTGAAAGTCCATTTGGGGTATCCAGACTCTCTCAGGGCTTCACAAATGTGTTGTCCTTTTTTCTGTTTACCTTCTAAAGGTTGTGGACGCCTCTTGTGCTCTGTGCTGAAGAGTCCTGATGACCCCCAGCTTGTGCTGCAGAGGGTGGTGGGAATTAAACAGCAAATATTGATCCGTGTGTGTTGGCTTCCTATAACCTTCTACTTGGAGAGTCCTGTACTCCCAAATAACCACTGCACAGTCTAAGAAAGCCAGGTGGTTGTCTATGGCAACTATTGAACTTGATTTTCCGCAGCACATCGACTGCGTTGATGTGCTCTGTGAAGGCTTCTACTTCCTGGGTTCTGATTTTGACCCAAGTTTCCTCAACATATCTGAACCAGTGACTGGGCACTGTACCTGGGAAAGAGACCAGAGCTCTTTTCTCCACTTCCTCCATGTACAGGTTAGCCACAATCGGGGAGATTGTGACTGAATGTGAGTGAATGTTTGCCTGTCACTGGCTATTTCTAAATGCCAGCTTTGCGACTAACTGGCCACTATCTATGGTGTACACCGACTCAGGCCCAAAGATGGTGGGATAGGCTCCAGTCATCCATGACCCCTAACAGAACTAAGCAGAAGAAAATTAATAAAACTAATGAGACTTTTAAGGGGTTAAAAAGTTATAAACTACATTAATATCTGTTTTGTAGGGTGAGGACTGAAGTTAATAAAGGCATTCATAAAATAAAATTAGAAAAATATGTATTTTTTATGTACTGTATGTATGTATATTTCTTAAATGGCATTGTTTAGGGACCCCCAATGGTTAATTTAGGATTGATCAATGACAATGTGATTGTGACAGTACAGTTCAAGTTAAAGAGGTCCAGGTGCTTTGTTTATTTTTTTATTTATTTTTTGTTTGTCACTTTAAAGTAATTATTAGCATATAAGATATATAATATGTTAAGATATATCACCATCTCTGATCAGCTATTTTTAGCTTTATTTTCCCCACTGCTACCACCACTGAGTATGACAGAGCCCAGCTTAATTTTAGTAAAGTGAACACCATTTTAAAAAAATTAGGAGAGCGAGCTGCTCTTCTCACATTAATTAATTCAGATTAAGTCAGATTGGACCAGACTGCTGAGTTACATTATGAAAAGAGACATTTTAGTTACATTTCAGCAGTGATGATATGATTTACAGTTGCAGATATAAATGGCATAGCAAGACAACATAAGCTGCAAAAGTAATACTAATACAACAAAATTCATAATCTATAGCTACTTAAAAGTTACAATTATAAAAGCCTTGTTTCTGTTTTATGTTCCTTCCACCTCATCTCTCACTCTTAATTAGCTAAACTTGATGCTTTTGCGTCACACCGGTGGATATAATGTGGCCAACTGGAGCGAATCGAAGCTGATCTCCTATTGATAATAATGAGACAGGCTGAAGGATCTCCCCTGTGCGTTATAATGACGTGTCAACAGCACACATCATGTCCACTGAAATGAGGCCACGGATACAGACACCCTGCTGCACTCACTGACTGTAGGTACCACACTGCGAGAGGTGTCCATGTTAACTGTAATCTGAACCATAAACAGCGTCACATAATCTGTATCAAGACTAAAAAAGCAGAAATGAGGACATTTATGTGACTATAAAGTGCTTCTCTTTTTTCAGACAGGATATATTATATTTTGCGTGTTGTGTAGTAAAAATGGCCTGCTACTCAAACAAATTAGACCTAAATGAAGCTGCTTGAGTGGCCCCACCCTGCTCCCACCTCATTTCTGCACCAATCACTTCATGAGCTAATTAAAAAGTTCTTCTGCACACAGTAGAATCTAATGTAAAATACGAGCTACCACCAATAATTTTCTTTGAAAACTGCTACTGCTAAAATTGTTACTTTTCACCCAAGAATGGCCTGTTCAGCCCACAAATATGCAAAAATTCAAGTGTAACCTCTAGAGTGTACTCTATTGGAACACCAATAATCTGCAAACCCTGCAGACCTCATACCTGTAAACTCAGATGGGCTGAAAAAGATGAGTACTACTACTACTACTACTACTACTGCTACTACTACTGCTACTGCTACTGCTACTGCTACTGCTAAATGACTAAATATGTACTAAAATATGTACTATTACAACGTTTCATTTCTATTAAATGCAGACAATTGCCTAGATTTTATTTACTTGGACACACATTCATCACCTTTTAGGCATATTTTTATATCAACTGATTGAACATAATTAGTACCTGAGCTAAAGGTAATTTTTTTTGCCGCTGAAAGGACTCCTTTAATGGGGTCATGTCTCTGTCTGTCCCCCTTTGTTCGTCTTTTGTGCAGCTCGTTGTTTTCTTTCATTGTTTTCTTTCACAGAAGCAGATAGGCTTTTTTCACTCATATACTACAATAAGTCAGAGCTAGACATAGCATTTAATATTAATATATATTTTTTTGTCTTGTTACCATGTAACACTTTTATGACTGAATTCAATAACATCTTTCATCTTTGTGTGTGACAATAACACACCAAGTAAACACTCTACATAAGTCACCTTCCATAATGGCCCCCACACACCCAGCCCCTCCCCCACAGCGACCTGAGGCCGGGCAGGGGGAGGTCTGCCAAGCACAGCACATGGCGGTGGGTCTGGGGACAACAGAATGGAGGTCCCTGCAGCGCTCCTCAGCTTGTACAAGCCTGTACCCTCCACACACGCCACACACACACATACACACACACACACACACACACACACACACACACACACACACACACACACACACACACACTCACATCTCAGGCATGAGCCAAAGTACACAGTTGGCCCCCCGGTAAAGAGAGGCAAACAGGACAGTGATTCCTCTGAGCTATGTGCCTTTTCTCCACCTCTCCTATGCCTCCCTCCTGCCGGCTACGTCCTGCACATGTGATACGACAGACAGCCTCATGCTGCATTAGCCTACACCTCTGTGACTGTGTCTGCCGGGCCCAGAGCCACGCTCACTCATGTAGCAACAAACTGGGCTATCACACACAGCACTGCACTCACTCAGTGTGTCACTGTTGTTTGATCAATTCCCTATTATTACTATTATTACTACAGTCAAAAAACAAGGGTAGGACCAGGGGTGTAGCGCAAAATTCTGAGCCCTCTTGGTGGGCCCGTATAACATGTTCTGTATATTTAACCTTAAGCAACATACAGTAGTAGCACGGATACTCCCATTTACTGATGCAGAAACAGTGAAAGAATGTATGCTAGCGGCTTATCTCAAAGTTAAAGACCAGGTGATGTGTTTTATCAAGTCTATCCTTCTGTCAGATAAGACTCCTTCAAGATGCATGCATGTTTAGCCACGGACATTCCCGAGACTCATATTACTCATTTAAGGAAAGCTGAATCTCCTTGGCAGTAGATGATTCAACGGACAATTTGGTAGCTAAACGTTCTAGGTATATTCTTTGGACAGAGATTGTTTCAAGGAAGATATACTGGGCCTAATCCTACTGGAAGGACATACAGCAGGAGAATTAATGTTCGATAAGATTGTTGCTTTTTTCAAAGACAAAAGACTGGACATGGAGTGTGTTAACCTGTTGGTTGGAGCACACTCAATGACTGGGAAGATCAAAGGACTGTGTGCATGACTGCTCTTGCCCCAGAAATGCAATCCCTTCACTGCCTTATACATCAGAGAGTCCTCTTCTCATAACTAAGTTGTAAGTTAAAAAACACAATGGACTGTGTAACTGCTATGATTAACTTCATCAGCTCAACATCCAGCCTACATTCACCCATCCATTCATCCAATCCATCTTCTACCGCTTATCCGGGGCCGGGTCGCGGGGGCAGCAGTCTAAGCAGAGACGCCCAGACTTCCCTCCTCCCCAGACACTTCCTCCAGCTCTTCTGGGGGAATACCGAGGCGTTCCCAGGCCAGCCGAGAGACATAGTCCCTCCAGCGTGTCCTAGGTAAGTTCTGTGTTTAGAAGTTCTGCCCGTGGAGGACGTTGAGGGTGTATTACGTTTGGATTTTTGATAGTCAGGTTTCCTGCTTATTGGTCTGGGGACTGCCTTAAACTATCAAAAATTTGTAAGACAGCTGCCTTTAAATCTACCCAGCCGCTGTCTGCTGAAATTAAACTGTGCTTCTGTGACGTGAGTGACAGACTGAAAGGATTACAACAAAGAGACGCACAGTCTGAGGAGCTGACTGACATCTCAGCATGGACTGTGAAAAGAGTAAACAACACCGAGAGTCAGACCTGTGAGCCGCTACGCAGCTTAACGGATATGAAGGGGTTACATCCAGAGAAGAGTGGACAACATCTTGAAACAGACCGGTGAGCTGCTACGTGGTATTACGGGCCTGACCATGGATAGGAAACATCAAGGTTACTCCACGAAATGGACGCACGCACTTGACGCTGAGAACCAGAACTGATTGATTAATGATCTGGACAAATTACCGAAGATCAAACTATATAAATTACAAATTTCAGTCTCCATTCCCTCCTTTCCCAAGTCCCTTTCTCTTTGTTAGAAGTTGAGCCAGCAGCTGGGTCTTATCTTATCCTCCTGTTACTCCCTGTACTCCCTTCAAGGACAAGGCCACTCCGCCTAAACATCGCCTAAACATCGCCTAAACAGCTTACAGTCGCCTTCCCTTTCTATCCTATCATCAGCCTTACCAACCGTCTGCCTTTTTGACATATGTCTGACTCTTTACTCTAACCCCCAAAAAGCCAATAAAAAATTCCATCATGTGACCACGTGTGCTGTTATCCTGCTATTGTCTGATGTTGTCTGTATGTTTTTGTTACGTATATTGTAACGGCAACTGTAGTTGCGACTACGTATGTTATGTTGTAACAGCTACTGTTGTTATGTATGTTATGTTTGTAAAATGTTCTGTTTCATTTTCCTGAAGACCACAGCGCCTGAATAATGGCTGCACGTGAAGCACTTTGTGACTATGTCTGTGAAAGGTGCTATATAAATAAACTTTCTTCTTCTTTCTTCTTCTAGGTCTTCCCCGGGGTCTCCTCCCGATGGGACTTGCCCAGAACACCTCCCTAGGGAGGCGTCCAGGAGGCATCCGAAATAGATGCCCAAGCCACCTCAGCTGGCTCCTCTCGATGTGGAGGAGCAGCGGCTCTACTTTGAGCTCCTCCCGAGTGACCGAGCTCCTCACCCTATCTCTAAGGGAGCGCCCCGCCACCCTGCGGAGAAAGCTCATTTCGGCCGCTTGTATCCGGGATCTTGTTCTTTCGGTCATGACCCAAAGCTCATGACCATAGGTGAGAGTAGGAACGTAGATTGACCGGTAAATCGAGAGCTTTGCCTTACAGCTCAGCTCCTTCTTCACCACGACAGACCGGTACATCGACCGCATTACTGCAGCTCCCAAAGCACCCCCCACAGGGCGCCACGAGGGACACAGTCGAATGCCTTCTCCAGATCCACAAAACACATGTGGACTGGTTGGGCAAACTCCCATAAACCCTCCAGCACCCTGGAGAGGGTATAAAGCTGATCCAGTGTTCCACGACCGGGACGAAAACCGCATTGTTCCTCCTGAATCCGAGGTTCAACTATCGGCCGCATTCTCCTCTCCAGGACCCTGGCATAGACTTTCCTGGGGAGGCTGAGGAGTGTGATCCCTCTGTAGTTGGAACACACCCTCCGGTCCCCCTTCTTGAAAAGAGGGACCACCACCCCGGTCTGCCAGTCCAGAGGTACTGTCCCCGACCGCCACGCGATGTTGCAGAGGCGTGTCAACCAAGACAGCCCTACAACATCCAGAGACTTAAAGGTACTCAGGGCGTATCTCATCCACCCCCGGTGCCTTGCCTTTGAGAAGCTTCCCAACTACCTCAGTTACTTCAGCCTTCGACCTCTGCTTCCTCAGTGGGAAGACGTGTTGGTGGGATTGAGGAGATCCTCGAAGTATTCCTTCCACCTTCCAACAATATCCCCAGTTGAAGTCAGGAGATTCCCACCTCCACTGTAAACAGTGTTGGCAGGGCACTGCTTCCCCCTTCTGAGGTGCCGGACAGTTTGCCAGAATTTCTTCGAGGCCGACCGATAGTCCTTTTCCATAGCCTCACCGAACTCCTCCCAGACCCGAGTTTTAGCCTCCGCGACCACCCGGGCTGCAGTCCGCTTGGCCTGCCGCTACCTATCAGCTATCTCAGGAGTCCCACGAGCCAACCAGGCTCTCTAGGTCTCCTTCTTCAGCTTGACGGCATCCTTTACTTCCGGTGTCCACCACCGGGTTCGGGGGTTGCCGCCATGACAGGCACCAGAGACTTTACGGCCACAGCTTCGAGTGGCCACATCGACAATGGAGATGGAGAAAATGGTCCACTCAGACTCAATGTCTCTAACCTCCCTCAGTATCTGGTCGAAGCTCTGCCAGAGGTGGGAGTTAAAGATCTTTCTGACAGGGGGCTCTGCCGTTCCCAACAGACCCTCACAGTACGTTTGGGCCTGCCGAGTCGGTCCAGCTTTCTCCCCCGCCATTGGATCCAACTTACCGCCAGGTGGTGATCAGTTGACAGCTCCGCCCCTCTCTTCACCCGAGTGTCCAAGACATACGGCCGGAGGTCAGATGAAACCATTACAAAGTCGACCTCCGGCCTAGGGTGTCCTGGTGCCACGTGCACTGGTGGACAGTTATGCTTGAACATGGTGTTCGTTATGGACAAACTGTGACTAGCACAGAAGTCCAAAAACAGAACACCACTCGGGTTCAGATCCGGGGGGCCAGTCCTCCCAATCACGCCCCTCCAGGTGTCACTGACGCTGCCCACGTGAGCGTTGTCCCCCAGTAGAACGACGGAGTCCCCGGTCGGAGCACTTTCCAGCACCCCTCCCAGAGACTCCATGAAGGCCGGGTACTCTGCACTGCCATTTGGCCCGTAAGCACAAACAACAGTGAGAGACCTATCACCGACCCGATGGCGCAGGGAAGCGACCCTCTCATTCACTCCGGTGTGAACTCCAACACATGGCGGCTGAGCTGGGGGGCTATGAGCAAGCCCACACCAGCCACCGCCTCTCACCGCAGGCAACTCCAGAGTAGTGGAGAGTCCAACCTCTCTCGAGATTTGGGTTCCAGAGCCCAAGCTGTGCGTGGAGGTGAGCCCGACTATCTCTAGTCGGGATCTCTCAACCTCCTGCACAAGCTCAGGCTCCTTCCCCGCCAGTGAGGTGACATTCCATGTCCCTAGCGCCAGATTCCGTGTCCGGGGATGGGGTCGTCGAGGTCTCCGCCTTCGACTGCCACCAAATCAAACCAAATTTGCACCGGCCCCTTACGGTTCCTCTCGCAGGTGGTGGGCCCACGGGAGGTTGGCCTTACGTCGCTCCTTCGGGCTGAGCCAGGCCAGGCCTAGTGGGGAAAGACCCGGCCACCAGGCGCTCGCATGCGAGCCCCAACCCCGGGCCTGGCTCCAGGGTGGGGCCCCGGTTGCGCCATACCAGGCGACTTCACGGCCCTTGATATTCTCATATACATAAGGGGTTTTAACCACTCTTTGTCAGGTCACCTAGGACCTGTTTCCCTTGGGAGACCCTACCAGGGGCATATAGCCCCCGACAACATAGCTCCTAGAATCATTCGGGCACTCAAACCCCTCCACCATGATAAGCCTACATCCAGCCTACACTGTTTTGTAAACAGCTTGCGGACATGTCAGCTGAGCAAATACAAACGTCTTTTACACAATAATGTGAGATGGTTAAGTCAGGGCAGGATCTGTGAACTAAGAGAGGAAATTCACCTCTTTCTCCGTCAGTGCAAGCACAAGAAAGCTGAGACGTTTCTGACAAAATGCTTATTACAAAATTTGGTTCAGGGATGTGCTTTTTAAGCAATATTCTTTATCATTTGTTATGTTATTATGGGCTTAACTGCTGACATTCTCAAAGAGTTGTTGCATATTGTGAGGAACCCATTCCTTAGGTTGCATAACATTGATGAGGGTCCCCTGAACTGAAGGTTGCTTTTAGGAAAAAGGGCTATACAGATTTTTGGACCGAGTGTGTTGTTGCAGAGAAATTCCCAAAGATGAAAAAAATGACTCTTTGTGTGTTGATAATGTTTGGATCAACATATACTTCATATCCAGCTTCTCCCACATCAATGCCATAAAAGCAAACCATTGTGCATCTTTAACATATGACCATCTGCATCTTTGTTTTGGCATTGCCCTCACTTCATGTGAGCCTAACATTTCCATTCTAGCTGAGTCAAAAATATTTAATTTCTTTCACTAGTAGTAGCTGGTTATGTTACTTATCTTGTTAAAATATGTACTCGAAGAGAACCCACACTATCACAGGGAGAACATGCAAACTCCTCACAGAAAGGCCAAAGTTGGCTAAGGAAGTTTTGAGTAGGCCAGGGTTTGAACTCCTTCTTGCTGTGAAAGAGCTCGAAAGAGCGCTATCCTGCCACGTGCTGTTTATTTTCTTATGTTTTTACATTGGCACTGCTCTAAAGGGTCTATTTGCAGTAGCTTCAATAAAGATCTGACGCTAAAGTGAAGATGTGCTTGTAAATGTCATGCTGTTGTTCATCTACATTAAGAACTAGGATTAATATTCTCGTTGGATGGTTTTCAATACAGCAAATATTATAACTCATAAATTGAGGGTAGTATTGACTTAATATTCGAAACAGAGGTGTTAAGGAGTGACCATTTTGTCATTCAGTCGTACATTTTAACCGTAGAACAAAGTCAAAACAGTCCTGTTCATGTTCCAGAGGACCTTTAAATGTAGTTTCTTTATGAACTTTCCTAAGTGCAAAATGGATAACATTGAGCCTGCTACGATTTAATATTCTTGCAGCTCAGCATACATAAAGACTTATTTGCTCTTACAAGTATGAGTTTCTGTATTAGATTCTCTGCTCAATATATAGTTTGGAAGTTAGCGCTTCCATAAAAGTAGTAACAAAAGCAAAGCACTAATGTGTTCTTTTCCTCCTGAGTTCATTAGCTCTCCCATAATCTGCCGATGTGGCAATAAAAAATGTACACCAACAAAAAAGCTCCAAAGCCTGACACACTATTAAAGTGTGATGCATGACTGTTATAGTGATACTCTGTCGGAGCGTTTCCAGTTGAAAGGTCAACAGGGAGACATGACAATGCTACAAAATGGTGCGCTGTTCATTTTCCATTTTCCCACCGCATTTAATATCTGTCTGTTTGAACAAGATCTGATATGGTGTGTATCATAAAGAGAATCCCAAAGTTTGCCATTTTAATTGACCATACCTGTTTATCTGTAATAGTCCTTGAGCTTCTCTCACCTCACAGTAAAACACACTGCTCGTTTTCCACGCTTTTATCTCCAAAACCAAGTTGTTATTACAACATACAAAGCGTCTACAGCTATCTTCTGTCACAACTCCTCCTAATGGCTTTTAAAGTAGTTACCTGCAAAGTCATGACATTTATTACTATCATTTTCAAGGGCCTACACAGCGCAAACGTCTGCCACTATCACAAGGCAAAATCATTATGAATTATTATTTGCAGCCAAGGTAGAAAATTGTACTTTGTGGCTGTGTTTCCCTGTGATAAATCAAGAAGTCACTTTTCACATCTCGGACTCTCAAAGCTGCTGAGCATAGTGCTTTTCACCCCCACTGGCCACTGTTTACCCATTTCATTTTGCTGTGAAAAAGCTTCCTGCAGTTTGGTGCATCTAACTTTCTTCCATTTCTTAAACGTGATTCACAGTTAATTATTACTGCTGTCCTGTGCTCTTACTTTTCAAATGTCCATCTCTGTAGTGTCCACATATTAGTAAACCCAAATACAAATTAGACCAACCCACTACCATGCGTGCTTCTGATACTTTAATAGTTACAACTAATGTTTTGACTTTCATTGCTAACACAAAGAAAAATCATCTTGTGGGTCATATGCCTTAGGCTTCAGTGAAGAAAAAAGAAAAAAAAAGAAAGCGTGGCATTAACTAAGAAAGGCTGTATTTGTCAGTGACAATCAGATTGCAACTAACATGCTTCTTAGGAGCGCCAAGAGACCAAGCTCTGAACAACATAACTTTATCCCCCAAACTGCATCAGCACAAGGAAAGCAATCCGCTAAGATAAGGCCTACACACTCGCTCACAGGCTGCACAAACTCCACCATGCTCAGGTTGGTCATCAGCAGCAAAGGAAGGATAAACAAAACTGATCATTACTCACCAGCAGAGCCAAAGTCCCAAAGCACAACACCCATCTTCTGTCAGATCCACGGTCATGGAGCGGGAGCAAGAGGAGGAGAGGAAGAAGATGGATGCAGCCAGAGGTAGGGCTGAAGACAACAGATCAGAGCGGACACTTCACTTTTTCCACTAAAATCAAGTCACTTGTTTTATATAGGTAAAAGAGCAGAAGAAGAATTAATTTTATTTCCTTATCCTTTGTTCTCACTTCTTTTATAGATTATGAAACAGTCTTCAAACTGGTCTCTGTTGCAAAAACAGTTTGATCAATCCCTGTTCAGTTTGCCTTAAAGCAGCTCTGAAATGTGGGCTGTAAATACTTCTTACTCTGAGTTTAGACAAATTGTTCAGCTCCAAGAAGTTCCATAAAGACTAGTTCAGAGCTGGTCTCACACTAATCAGAACAAAATCACAGCAGCTAGGCTACAGCAAAAAAGATTTTTTAATAGTATTATATATTTTCTTTCCTTTTGGCAAGTAATTCAATTTTAGACATTATTCTTAAAATGGCATTTTGCTGGTTTGGTGTGCATTAAAACAAATATTAACACAAAAATAGACTTGTCTTTACACTAGATTGTAACTTTTACTGTGATGCTGTGCTGATAATTTAGTGTAAAGACTATAAGAGGTTTACATGCATTTTAAATGTCTGGTATTAGATTAAAGATTCACAGATTTTAGCAGCAAATTTCTTTTGTAAAAATAGTGACCCCCTCCACATGTTAGTGCAGGGGCCAAACAGCACCTGCAATTTTAGAAAGACAGAAGGAAGGGAAAATGTAATGAAAATGCTTAATGTTGGCATATAAGGCAAGATAAAACAATTAATGAATTAATTAAAAACAAAGCAGAAGCAGAAAGAGAAGAGGAGGGGGTTCGTCTAGACACACTACAAAGAGAGAAATTAACACTAACAAAAACCTGACTTCCCTTCACCTACTTCAAATAGAGCGCCGCAGGTTACAGAGCAGTGCTACCTTGGTGTAGCATAGCACTCTGAGTCAGTGCCTCACTCTGCATTCCCTTCACTGTGCAGTACAATTAGGACCATTAATATTCAGCGCTTGACAGTTTCTGTGCTGATCAGAGAGCCAGGATGACTGCTTCCCAGCATGATGCCACACCTTGCTGTAGGTGACTGTCAGGTTTAATTATAGACACATTAAGGGCTCTCTTTCCAGCTGCCACCACTGAATGTGCTCTGATAAGCTGCATAAGCATTGGAGATGATTATTCTCTGTCTGAGGGTGTGGACAAGAGAGGATAGTTACATAGTGATTATTAGAAACATTTTACATGTGAACAAGCTACCCTCTTACTATTATGCATTGTTTTATTCATTCATTTCACTTATCTTAGCTATGTTTGTTGGTTGTTGACGGTAAAAACAAATCATTACTCATGCATATATTAGAGTTTACTGTCTTCTTTATTTTAATTAATGGCAAGTTAAAAGTTTGAATAGTTTTGAATAGTTTTCTCTACCAAAAAACGATTTGATTTCCGCTATGCCTCCACAGTTTGTGTGTGGTCATGTGACTCCATGGCTATGTCTGATTAGTAAAACACAGTCACATGGTAGATCCACTGGTGGCAAAAATAAAACATATAACATGTAGAATAAATGGTAAAAAAAAACGGCACTGTCGAGTTATTACTTTAGGCCTAGCTGTCCCGGTTCTCCCGATTATCCAGGCTGGCCCTGCACGAGGGAGAGGAGGCAGCCGCATCGCAGACACAGAGCAGCCAGAGAAACTAAGTGACTATAAACAGATGCCGAGAAACAAAATAACATAAAAATAACAAAAGACGGACACCAATTAACACAGTAATGCTTCTTTTGAGAAATAGAAATAGAGAAATATAGAAACAATAAAGGAAGTACAGTAAGGTGAACTGATAAATTTAGTAAAATAAATCTCGGCTTTGGGCGTGCACAGAGTGGGAAACACCTTGCCGGAGCCCTTCTGTCCTCAGTGGCCGGCTCTCAGAGGCAGGGCAGTTGGTGTGTGGCTGTGTGTAAGCAGAAGGCAGATACAGAGTGCAGTGATGCTGTTAGGTAAACAGCATTCCTAGGCTTTGTACAGTGACTTATGAGCAGCGAGGCTAATAGTGTCTGAAAGGTAAAAGTGAATCCATTGTGCTGAGGTGGAAGGGGGCAGTGCACATCCAGCAGCCAATGCTCCATCCATTTGCAACACATAACTGCTAAATCAGGAGTTCAGACAGCCGTTTCTACTCATGTGTTGTCATTTGTTTCTTCATTTTTTCCTTGTTTGTGTACCTATAGTACAACATAAATTTAAGATGCAAACAGAAGTAAATATATATATTTTTTTATTTTATTTTATATTGTTAAGTTTGATACAGCATAGTCATAGAGGCCTTGTCATTGTTAGAATGTGTCTGAGGCCTTTAAAAAGGTCTACTGTACCATTTAGGGAAACCCTCTACAAGGTCAAATTATCACTGGGACATCTAACAGCAAGCCGGACATCTGCAACAGCATGCACTCCCCCAGAGGACATTGGGACAGAGGGACAACATCCACTCCCCCAAAAGAGAGTGGGACAGAGGGACGACAGTATCACCCAGAGGAGAATGGGACAGAGGGACAACAGTATTCCTCAAAGGAGAGTGGGACAGAGGGACAACAGTATCACCCAGAGGAGAATGGGACAGAGGGACAACAGTATTCCTCAAAGGAGAGTGGGACAGATGGACAACACTATGCCCCAGAGGAGAGTGGGACAAAGGGACAACATCCACTCCCCCAAAAGAGAGTGGGACAGAGGGACAACAGTATCACCCAGAGGAGAATGGGACAGAGGGACAACAGTATTCATCAAAGGAGAGTGGGACAGAGGGACAAGAGTATCACCCAGAGGAGAGTGGGACAAAGGGACAACATCCACTCCTCCAAAAGAGAGTGGGACAGAGGGACAACAGTTTTCCTCAAAGGAGAGTGGGACAAAGGGACAACAGTATCACCCAGAGGAGAGTGGGACAGAGGGACAACAGTATTCCTCAAAGGAGAGTGGGACAGAGGGACAACACTATGCCCCAGAGGAGAGTGGGACAAAGGGACAACATCCACTCCCCCAAAAGAGAGTGGGACAGAGGGACAACAGTTTTCCTCAAAGGAGAGTGGGACAGAGGGACAACACTATGCCCCAGAGGAGAGTGGGACAGAGGGACAACAGTATTCCCCAAAAGAGAGTGGGACAGAGGGACGACAGTATCCCTCAGAGTAGAGTGGGACAAAGGGACAACAGTATCACCCAGAGGAGAGTGGGACAGAGGGACAACAGTATTCCTCAAAGGAGAGTGGGACAGAGGGACAACAGTATCACCCAGAGGAGAGTGGGACAAAGGGACAACATCCACTCCTCCAAAAGAGAGTGGGACAGAGGGACAACAGTTTTCTTCAGAGGAGAGTGGGACAGAGGGACAACAGTATCACCCAGAGGAGAGTGGGACAAAGGGACAACATCCACTCCCCCAAAAGAGAGTGGGACAGAGGGACGACAGTATCACCCAGAGGAGAATGGGACAGAGGTAAAACACCATCCCTCAAAGGAGAGTGGGACAGAGGGACAACACTATGCCCCAGAGGAGAGTGGGACAAAGGGACAACATCCACTCCCACAGAGGAGAGTGGGACGACAATATCTCTTAAAGGAGAGTGGGACAGAGGGACAACAGTATCCCTCAAAGGAGAGTGGGACAGAGGGACAACAGTATCCCTCAAAGGAGAGTGGGACAGAGGGACAACAGTATCCCTCAAAGGAGAGTGGGACAGAGGGACAACAGTATCCCTCACACGGAGGAGAGTGGGCCAGTATCCATTCTCTGATGTCATCCTTATTCCTAAGCCCCATTAAAGAGGAAGGTAATGCATTGTATATGTGCTCATTTGAAACTTTTATAAAATTGCGAAGATGAGTGGACTTAAATTGCACCAGAAAATTTCCAGTTTAGATTAATTCATTATAGATACTCTCAAAACTCAATGTCATTGAACACTGAATTAATACCAATTTCTGAGATAAATGAGCTCAACTCCACCTGTGCCACATTTGTACTCTTATTATTTTAATTACTGGTTTGTGTTTCTCCTATTGATCATTGCTTATCACACCTGGGCTACTCTCAGAGCCAATCAGATGGGTTTAAAACATAACATAAACCAGATTGGGAGTAAAACATAACTTGATTCCTCCTGGCAGCCAGATTTGCCTGACCTTTGACTTACACAGACAAGCAGCATCCATCACAGTAAGTTAGGACAGATAGTTAATTCAGTAAGCTCAGGAGGATCAGAGCTGCCCCTTTTTTTCTCACAAAGTGAAAAATAAGTATAGTTATTTTTCAAAAAAAGACATGTAGTTATAGGCTTTATAAAGCCTACTGTCTACCGCAGTAAATTACCTGGAAATAGATGCTTGGGTGTATAAGACAGAGCACCTGTTTTTTTGTTTGTTGTAAAGTTAACAACTTTTCAGAGCAGACATTGACATTACAGCTTGGAGATAAAGATAAGTGACAGAAGTAATGGGAAAGAAATGGCACAAATTGTTTTCTGTACTAAAGTGCAGGCTGACAGGCCTTAAAAACAACACTGTTGTGTTTCCTATGGTTATAAGTTGAGTGAACCTATAGTGAACAGGGAATACAATATGAGATATTAGGAAAGAGTAGACTTAATGTGGTCTTAGATTCAACACTAGCTTTGTGGTCTTTGTTTAGTATGTGCAGTAAAAAACATCCCATACCCCATTCTCCAAAGATCTGTCGATCTGTTAAATCCTTTTTTCATTTTTTACCTAAATTCTGTAACTTTATCAATAAGGTAAGGAATTCTCACACAGATTGGGTAACATGGTGCTGTGATGAGGAGGCAGATACTTTTGCTGAATAAACTCTGTTCAAGTGTGATGTTACTGTATGCGCTGAGGACTTAATTGATTGTGTGCAGATGCACTGCCTTAGCATCTGGCGCTGGTGATAATCCCCCTTCTGTCCTGCAGGAGTCGGACGTATTGATGAAGCACTCACGGCTGTAGTGCTACATTTACTCGGCGCATTAGCCCATTACTGTTATGGGCAGACGAGTAAGTAGAGAGTCTTTACCTGAAGAGGGATCCCTGTGTGAGCATGACTGGATGGTACTACTCTGTAGCAATGAAACAAAATACATTGAAACATTGACATTATGCAGAAATACTTTACGTTATAACCTTAACAACATATTTATAAATCTTTAGGGAGTATAAAGCATTATTTAGTACAATATTTATTTTGTCAGATTTACATATTATATTTTACAGTAGATTTTGATCCTTGTACAAATACTGTATATGTGCTTTTTAAACATGCTCAAAATCATTCAGTCAGCATTTTTTGTGTACTTGCCTTGTCAATTAACAGCCACCTAAAGTCAAAGAAGCCCCACATTTTGCCCTAAAATCATCATGGTATGAGTGTTAAACTGTGCACACCAATAGCCATAGCATATTGAATGCCATAGCATAGTTAGATATGACATAGCATAGTTGATAGCAGGAAAATAGACACATTGTGATGGGTAATGTGTGGAACATTGCTAAAAGCCAATGTAGAAGAGAACCACCTCTATCAGGTTATTAGACTTTACCCTGTCCTATATCTACAAAATAACATAAAGCATACAGAGGTATGTGGAGCCCTTGTGCCTCTTCCAGAAGCTGAACACAGTTCTAATATTTTACTCCATGTGTGTGTCGTTTTGACCCCTTCAAATATTTAACACTATCATCTGTTCCTAGGTTTCTTTAAATTGCCTTTCAGATGCATGTTTATGAGCACTCAGGGCATTTGTGCAGGATTACTGTGAAAATGCATTATTCAGGGGAGACTTTTGTGTTTGTTGTGTCAATAAAAAGCCACCTAAGGCTCTTCAGGAGTCCAACAAACAGCTCTTGATCTGTGGTGCGAAGACCATTAGGGCCAGGTATATTGATGATGGCCGCCGCTGCACACTGCTCTCCTAGTGTGAGGCAGCCTCCATGCCGAGCCGACACTTGTTCACTGTGTGTTTCCAATCACACGCCAGCCGCAGAGATGCCTAATGGCCTTGTGCTCAGCCTGTTGTTGGGAAACGCCAGGCGGACTGCGCATGCGCTCTGGGCCAGACTGGGTCCCATTGGGTGCATTCTGCGGGCTAAGGCAGATGGGATACAGGCACAAGGAAGGGGAGACAGGATGGAGTTTGTGTGTACTGCCTCTGCCCATCCGTGCGTTCAACATGCCATCCAGAGACCCCTGTGTGCGAACTGCCCACACTTCATTAGGATGCCAGGATAATGGCCAACAAGCACGCGCCGTGACACCCCATTTCCTGTGCACTCAGCTCTCCAACCACGACAGATGTCAACAGTGTTGCTGTGGCCACTACCAGGGACCCTAACACTTCCTGTCTGCTTGGCCGAGTCGTCGTCCGACCGCTAGGGAAACTCGGCCGCCTCAACAGCCATATACCCAAAAACTCTTGCCAATCTCTGACGCTCATGGAATTATTATTCTTCTTTTTTTACTTTTTGGTTTGTTTTTTCAGTAGCTCATTTAGTAACATTTGGGATTACAACTCAGCAAAGGACCATTATGTCTGGGTCCTCGCCACTTCGCCAAAATCCAAATGATGTATCTGTAGACAAAACATAAACAGATGTTAGAGAGGCTGTTAGGTGTCCACACAAGGGACTGAGAGGGAGGGGCTGTGTTCGACATGTGTGTGTTTGGTGGCATCAGGGACAATGCTCTTTTAAAAGGTGTTATTATTCCTTTGTGGCGGCGGCGGCAGTGTGGCTTGTGCATGGGTAATAACAGCGCTTGGATTTAGAGTGCTGTCACATCAGGAGAGAGCAAGAGCAGGGGCCGTGGACCGAGGCTAATGGAGGGCCCTGCTGTCCAAAAAAAAATCAGCTTTTAGAGGGAAAACACAGGCCACCTCTCAGCACTCATGCAACACGATACGTCAATATGAGAGGCAATTTAATCCCCTCATTTAAATATGCAGCCCCCTCCCTTCTCCCCTCTTACATGGTTTTGAACCCTGACCAGATTTCAGGACCATGGGGGGAAGAAATTGTTGTACATTTCCTGACAAATTGAGTTAAACCGACATTAAATAGGGCTTTAAGAAAACCAATGGTGGTCATTATCACAGGTGGACACTGATGGTCTAATGGGGGTCTGCAGGCTGATCGTATCAACGGCTAATAGCTTGACAGGATGCATTAAGGTTTTTGTGTGAAGACCAGGGCAAATGGTGAAACACAGACCTGACAAGAGCTGTTTGGCCCTTTTTTATTCCTGTGCAGGGAAGCAGATGTGTGTATACTATGCACTGGCAGAGGCAGGCAGCAGATGCCTGTACTAGTGCCAAGGTTCAGAACTGTACAGACGCTACATGTTCGCCCCCCTTCATCCCCTTCTGCTTAACCACCTCACTCTCCGACCCCTATTATTTATTCATCTATTTGTTGAATTATTCACTCATTCCATCGCTAGTGTGGCCATTTAACAGCCGCCCAGAGACAGCGAGAGACGGAACATTGACTTCAGGGACAGATGACCATTCACTTCATTTATTGGAAAAATAAAAGCTAATGTTATGTGGGCTTTTACAATTTGATCTGTAGGGGAGGTGACTTAAAGCAATATGACACATAATGTGTGGATATTTATAAGTAGTGGGCCTCAAGTGTTGCAGAGGGTGAAGCCAGGTCTGGAGTATTTAGTCAAAAAAATATGGTTGTCCCAATGGTAGTCCTGACACTTGGTCAACTATTTTATTGTTTACAGTTAGAAATAGGCCTGTGTTGTTTCCAAACTTTTTCCTAAACAAACTATAATTATCTATTATGTCCTGTTTAGAGTTTCACACTGCAAGTCATTAAAGTCATATCTTGCTGTATTGCTTGAACAAAATTTCTGTTCACAATACAAAGAGATTTAATATTGTAAAATTGTATTCAAATTTAAATTCGGCAGTCAGTGTCACTCAGACACATTAAGCACTGCTTACACTTGCATAAGAAGCTCTTAGGTCTCCTCCAATATTTCTTTAGAGATCTGAACACAAGTGGTAATGCTCAATATATGCTTAATTAAACACATTGGCTCAGCCAATCACCAAAAAGTTGGTGGTGTAATACCTGCTTACCCCACTTCTTACTTTCCATGGGCAAGACACTTCACCCACCTTGCTTCCAGTGTCAAAGCACTGTATGAATGTGTGTGAGTGTGTGTTTGTGTTTGGTGGTGGTTGCAGAAGGCTGTTGGCATTGTGCGTATGGCAGCCTGTCTCTCCATCAGTCTTCCCTAGGGCAGCTGTTGCTACAGAGGTAGCTTACCACCGCACTGTGAATGTGTGAGTACTTGTGTGTGTGAATGGGGTGACTGGTTTTGGTGCCCAAGATGGGTACAAAAAAAGCGCTATAATAATGCATGGTATTTACCATCAGTGACTTATTGTTACAAGAGCGCAGTAAAAATAGAATAGAATATTTGGTACAACTAAATTGGATGCAATCCTTTGGTGCACTCAATAAATACAGAAGGATCAGGTCAGGTCCTCCTTGATGGTGACACCCAGTAATTTGAAGGCAGCCACCCTTGCCACACAGTCCCCGGGGATGTTTTTGTCCTAATCCACTATTAGCTCCTTGGTCTTGGTGGTGTTGAGGACTAGATTGTTGTCCCAACACCACACTGAGAGCCTCTCCACCTCCCCTCTGGAGATCAGCCCCACCACAGTGGTGTCATCAGCGAATTTGATGATGGTGCTGCTGGGGTGGGTGGGTGGGTTGTGTTCAGAGTGTAAAGGGTTTAGAGCAGGGGGATCAGCACAAGGACTGTGGAGATGTGGCAGCCTACTCTAACCCACTGAGAGCTTTCCGACAGGAAGTCCAAAATCCAGAGGTAGATGAATTTGGACACCAATCTGTGATATAGGATGCCTCACGTAGCTCCACGTAGTGTGGAGACTGGAGATGGTGGTTCTGTGGATCTGTTAACTGGTGACTGTCAAATGTGAATGGAAGGCAGAAATTGATGTGACTACAGACCAGTTTTTCAAAGCACTTCATGATGACTGGGGTGAGTGCCACTGGTCTGGTCACTGGTCATTGAGGCTGCTGATTGTGGACTTTTTGTGAAGGAGGATAAAGGTTGAGGAATTGAGGCAGGGTGGGACAGTGGACTGGAGTAGGGACTGGTTAAAGATCTTGGTGAAGACCGCAGCCAGCTGGTCTGTGCAATCCCCGTCGGGTCCAGCAGCCTTTCTTGGGTTCACAGCCCTCAAGGTCTGGGTGTTCAGAAATATGCCAGTTGGACAGTTTCTGTTATGGTAAGAGCCTGTTTCCTGAGGGGGTTGTAGGCTGGTACTAGGCAGGGACATGTGGTCTGACTGGCCCAGGTGTGGGAGCTGTATAGCACTGTAGCCATTATTAATGTTGGAGTAGACCTTGTCCAGAGTCTTCTCGCCCCTGGTGGCACATTTGCTGATGTAATTTTGGATGGACAGTTTTTAAGTTATTTTGTTAGCAAAGGCAAGATTTTTGGCAAGAAAGTTGCTAGGGGGTGGTGGCTTGTTCAGATTCTCACACAGCATCACCAGCACACTGGCCCGGCAGCCCCACTTTAGCCTTCTGTTCCTGGTCCTGGCTATATTCACCGGTAATATTGTGGGAGCGGAAAAAGTTGGCTGTAACACCTTGTTCGCTCTGTAGTCCTATTTTTAGGAGCTTGTGCCAGCTGTAGATGTTGTTAGCCCGGCAGAAAGTACTCCAGACGAGTAACAACACAAACAGCCCTACAAAGCACAGAACTAAATTCCATCCTCACTTCACCAGGTCCAGTCAATGATTCTAAGTCTCTGGTGTATTTGTTACATAATGAATTCTCTAATATGAAAATTACTGTGCGGGTCATACTTTTGTTTGTGTTTGAGAGTTAAAAACTGGTTAAATCTTTGTAAATCTGCAAAAAAATCACTTGTATGGAAAAGCCGCTTAATTGATTCGCTCAAAGCATTTGAGAGCAAGGTTTTACAACAGGTTATTTAATGAAAAATAATTAAAACTTTAAAATCTTTTTTTTCTATGTATTTTCAAAGTTATTTACCTATAATTTTCACGACAGAATGTATGTTTTGATCTGAACAGCATAGACATCCTTACATTTGGCATGAATTTTGATTAGCAAGGCTTTCAAATTATCTTTCATGATGGGAATCTGATCTCATTGCTTTTGTCATCATCATCCACTGAATGAATACACCATAGAGTCAGAGCAATAATGAGCAGCACCTCAGCCTTTATGTGTAGTAGGTAGGTAGTGATGTGCTTTATCGGCACTGATAATCCATCTGAGCGCTCACCAGTCATTTCCCAACACGAGTGGATCACAGCCTCTCTTCTGACACCTCCCTGTAGCTTTGACTTGAAGAGGGAACTTTCAGCAGTCCCCGCTCAATCGTTCCCCCACAGCTCCACTCACTTTGGAATGAGAGCTTGCTTTGAGAAGGTACAGCTTGTTTTAATAACATCAAAAGTGCCCAAGGGAGACAGTGGTGATCAAATTCCCCTCTAATTAAAATGAACCTGGTTTGAAAATGTTGCACTGTTTAATATGTACAGAATGACACTGATTGCATAAAGCAGCTCTCCTTTTGTCAGCATGGCTAATGCAAGCCCCATGGAGAGTCAAACGTGGGTGGAATGAGCACCTACGCCAGCTCTAGGTGATGTCCTCATTGCTGTCTTGTGTGAGGCTCAAATGTAGCCAGTGAAACCTATGTCTTACCTCGCCTTTCATATGGAGCCTTTAATAGACCTGGAGGTAATATGTCAGCTGCCGTTCTGCTCCTGTCACTGAGCTTTGTTTTTTGGCAGCTTCTCCTTTGTCCTTGCCTCCCAGGACACCTCTAAAGTTCTCCAAAGTTCACTTTACACTTTTAAGTTGAGCAAGTGCAAGTTCAACTGGTAAGAGAGCTGAGCTTTATCTCTAGAGGGAGGGGTTTGACCTGAAACTAACTCTGATTGGACCAGGCTGTTCCTGTTTCATGGTTGTTACCTTGAAATGGCAGTGTGAGTCCTGATGGGAGAGTTGTTAGACTCACGGTAGCCATTAGTGCTTTTAAGCCAAATTGCGGAGTTGGGAGTTCAGTAATTCAGCTCTAAATTACACCTGTATCTATAAACAACTTTATTTTAGGCAGTGTCCGCATATAATATGTAATCATTAATGAGGCCTTTTACATTAGATAGTCATCAGGGCACAGACTTTTAGATTTACCAGATTGTACTAGTAACCAATGGTAAATCACACAAAAAAAGGTCTGCATCTTCATAGTGGCGTATCCACTGCAGTCTCTAAATAGGATGAATTGCAGTAGAAGTTAACAAACAGAAAACAGAAAAACCCTATTCCCCAATCAAAAGTCTGTATAGTTTTTGCATATAAAGGGGTAAAGTAACAATTGATCTAATGCAAACTAAGGAGAATGCAAATAAAATAAAAAAATAGTGAGTAACAAAACTCTTGATGCAATTACAGTAGGGTGTTTCAGGAGCTGGGAAAAACCCCAATCTTTAGAAGAAAGATGCTTCAGAATCAGCTTTGGATGTTGGGACTTAATTAATAACTTACTAAAGTAAAGTGAAAAGAAGAAAACTAGAATGTTATCCAAACTTAAAACAGTAATGTTGTGAGCACAGACACAGTTGTATGTTAAACAAGCAGCATAAAATGACATCAGAGCAGCAGAATCCAGGCCTTGGACTCAGCAGCCCCCCTTCTGGCTGTCAGACTCTGGAGCAGGTAGCTTGCACTCCATTAAACAAACACTGTGGCCCCTCACTTTTATTTGACATTTTATTTGGCTGTGACAAACGAGCAGCAGTTGGATTATAACATAATTTGTCTCCTCTTTATTACCGGCACAAAGGACACCATTCATTAATTATTCTGCCATTGCCGCTCAACACTAACTGGAAAGGTCCCTCTTTGGACAGATGGCGAGGACAATGTTATTTATATCAATCAGTCCAAAATGTTCAGCGAGGATTACTATTCCTTAGACTGCTTTGATTTATGTGCATACACCTCACCCTGCACCAACCCCAACGTCTCCAACAGGGACACTTTAATCAAATGGGAATTGAAGCAGAATGGCCGGCAGAGACTATGTTTCAGAATTTTTATTTAGACACCACCCTTTCCCTTTAAAAAAAACTAGATGCTCTGTTGCTTTTTATTTACTGTGATTTCTGAAAACAAAAAATATGCCATTTGTATTAAATAGTGACAGAACTTGTAAAGATGTTTTGTCTTTGTCTTTTACAATCAAAATACACTTTTTTAATATCCTTTTTTTAACCAGGTGATTAAAAATCTCTTTTCCAAGAGTGACCTTGCCAAGACGGCAGCATAACACAAGGTTACTGACAAGACAAGACAAGACCTTATCAAACACACAGAACAATATCTAAAATCAGAAGTTTTAAAATAGTTTGTGTACGGTTCAGATAGATTTAAATCCTTTTGCAGGTCTATCCATGCACAGGGGGCAGTGTACTGAAATGCTGCCTTACTCAACATACTGTTGTTAGTTTTTACGCATGTATGTGCTGAGGTAGGATCCCAAGAATGCATTTATAAATGAAGCAAATGAGACCACCTGCAAACATACAGGGAGACATAGAGACTCAGCTGCAGCATACAACGTACAATGGTAAATAGGATTTCCACAGCCAGTCATTAAGCATAAGGCACAGTGAAAGACAGTGCCCAGCTTTTTTTTTAAAGATGACCAGATGCTTTCAATAAAAGGATATCACCATAGTCCAGTAAAGGTAAAAAAGTTGCAGAAATTAAGTGTTTCCTTGTTTAAACAGAAAAACAGGGGTTGTTTCTGAAAAGGAAAGCCTAAATACGTGTAAGATAAGACCGTTAAGATTTATTTTCCTTCAGCTGTTTTTAGAAAGCTGAGAGATGGACGTTTTACGTTTTGAGAGCACCATAACTTTAGATTTGTCTGCATTTAACTATTTGGAAGAGACTGAACATCATGAAACGCAGACTGTAAGAAATCAAAGGCTTGTTTAATTGACAGAGAGGAACAATAGATCTGTGTAATCAACATTAAAGTGAAAAGGCATTATTCACATATGGAGAACAGCAATGGCCCCAGAACAGAACCCTTGAGGACAGGCCAACAAGGTGTACACACCTTGTGAGTTCTACCTGACAGATAGTTAGACAACCAGCCAATAGCAGTGTCAAGCAGACATGTTTTCAGCCCATATAACAAGGTTTATTGATGATGTCAAAGGCCTTAGACTAGTCATCAAACAGCACTCTACAAAACTTTTTACAATCAAGAGTTCTTCCTCTCTAGTGCCTGTCGAGGCGGCAACCCCCTAACCCGGTGGTGGACACCAAAAGTAAGGGATGCCGTCAGGCTGAAGAAGGAGTTCTACCAGACACTACAGACTGGTATCGGCAGACCAAGCGGGCTGCAGCCAGGATGGTTATGGAGGCAAAAACTCGGGTCTGGGAGACGTTTGGTGAGGCCATGGAGAAAGTCTATCAGCTGGCCCTTGACGAGATTCTGGCCTCATGAGGGGGAAGTAGTGCCCTGTCAACACTTACAGTGTTTACAGTGGAGGTGGGCAGCTGTCGACCTCAACTGGGGATATTGCTGGATGGTGGAAAAAATACTTTGAGGATCTCCTTAATCCCATCTTCCATTGAGGAAGCAGAGGCCGAAAGATTTCAACTACAGGGGGATCACACTCCTCAGCCTCTATGGGAAAGTCTATGCCAGTGTTCTGGAGAAGTGAACAGGCGGCCGAAATGAGTTTACTCCGCAGGTTGGCTGGGTGCTTGCCTTAGAGATAGGGTAAGGAGTTCTGGTTGTCGGGAGGAGCTCAGAGTAAAACCGCTGCTCCTCCACAGCGAGAGGAGCCAGTTGAGGTGCATCTGTTACAGATGTCTCCTGGACGCCTTTCCGGGGAGGTGTTCCGTGCGTTGGAGGGACTATGTCTCTCGGCCTACCTGGGAACATTTCACATTTCATATTTTTCATAGTTTATTTGTTTATTTTAATGGATCCCATTAGCTGAAAGCAATGCAATCAGCTAGTCTTCCCGGGTCCATTGTCATTAACCATACACCATATGATAAATTATTATAAAATCATTATCAATCATTACAAGGACAATTTCAAACTTGATTGAAAATAAGAATATCAGTCTATATTTTATACAATTGCAAATTTACAGATCAATACCATCTAATACATGACGCTTTAGATTGTTTTTAAATGATTGCTTACTTTGTAGTTAACAAATTCCCAGGAAGAAGACTTATAGGTCTGCAGTTCTGGCCATTGAAAGGCACTTTCTGCTCTTTGACTAATGGAAGGATTTTGCCTTCCTTCCACAGAGTGGGAAAAGCACCTGTCAGGAGACACTGTACCATGAAGAGACTTCACTTCTGCTGTTTGCACTCAGTCAAAGCTTAAACTTACAAGTTTTATCAACCATGATTACATTTTTAATCAATCCGTTACAGTTAAAATTGATTGTGCTCATTATTTTTTTCATTTGTTTCATATTTATTAATGATGCTCAAAAGTAAATTCATGAAAGCATCCAAAGACGTCTCTGCTTGGTGAGCATTATATACAACATTCCAATCAACCTTACTTACTTCTCTCACAATATTTTCAATAGCAGGCGATTTATAAATCCTTTTATATTCGAGATTAGCCTTTACTTTAGGGACTTTAACTTTCTTTGTGACAGTTATAAGATTATGGTCGCTGATCCCAACTGGTATTGACTCAACATCTTTACACAGATACATTAGTATAAATATGGTCAATACATGTTGCAGTTTTACAGCTTGTTGGTAAAAATTTCTGTTGGCAATTTAACAATCTGATACAGGTTGCAAACACTTGTGTAAGAAAGAATGCTCTTTTTCTTTTTCTTTGGGCAACTGTCATTGTTCCAATCAATATTCAAATCTCCGAGCAAGTATAGCTCACAATTAGCATCTGAGGCTTCATCTAGAATTTCACCTAAATGTGTCACATAGTTAGATTTGTGCATCAGGAGGTTTATAACAACATCCCAAGAGCAGTGGTTTTATGTAAGGTACAAGCACTTCCACCCAAATAGCTTCAATGTCATTGCACATAAAATTTTGTTTTAATTTACAGGGAATATTACTTTGTACAAAAATGGACACTCCCCCACCAAATTTATTTCTGTCCATTCTAAACACATTAAAATCTATAATTTTAATTTCAGAATATTGAATAGAATCATCAAGATGTGTTTCAGAAACGGCTAATATGTTGATCGAATACTTGTGCACTAAATCCTTAAGATCATGCAGTTTGTTTTTATTTATTTAGCTAACGCTTTTATCCAAAGCTTCTATTCCAGTGTTACAGCTGGAATACCACAAAGGGCAAGGTGAGTTAAGTGTCTTGCCCAAGGACAGAACAGCAGAGTGGGAATTGAACCAACAACCTTCCGGTTGAGGGACAACCGCTCTACCACTGCGCCCCTCGGTATTGAGTGGGCATGCTGCTGAGGACATGCAGTATATGTTGTATGGCTGGCACTGTTAGAAGGATGTCCAGATTGGATAGCCTTGTTTTCTCTGCTGCTTGTTTGTGCTCTACTTTTCATTATTTGGTTGTTTGCTCATGTTTGAAAAAACCCTGATGAATAACCCTGATATTAGTGCATGAACCGTCATCACAGCGAGCAAGTCGTCTCAATTGCTGCATTAGTTTAAGCAATGGTTTCAGGTCTTTGGTGAACTTAATTTGCAGTTTATTGCCATTCACAGTCAAAGTTTCTGATCTGCATCAACATCCAACATGAGATATTTAAACATAAATAAAATGCTGCTTCTCTGATGAGTACAGTTTTGTGAAAATGAACACTGTGGTAATATTTACAGACACTGAACACTGTGCAATATAAAGTCACACACTGCCACAACTTCTATGTATTTTATATGTATTTTAGAATAAAACATAATTTTCTTCCTTAATAGGTTATAATCATTAAGTGAATGATATCTTTTTAAGTTCCAGTTATCCCTGACTAAATGCTTTATGCCTTTGTAGAGCCCCTGTGATCTGTAAGTTGTAATGCAATGTGTAAACTATAAACTATGGCATAAAATTGTTGAAATTGCACTTAGATAGTTTTTGATAGAACACAGCACACTCAAAATATCAGAGTGTACAGTAGATATTAAAGATGGTTATGATAGGTACTCATAACTAATAGTCATGCCTAAGCATAACCACAAAACTCTAATATTGTTCTAACCTTTTTTCACAAGCACAGACAGTTGATGACATTGTTCATAATACAATCTCCATTGATTGTTTTACTAACAGCTTGTGTCATCTTGCTTTGTTGATTTACTTAAATACTTTATTAAGAACAACGGTTTTAATTTAAAGAGACTGTTTTAAACATGTGAAGAATTAAAGAATATATGATGTATAGAAGTGTCCTTT
Organism: Perccottus glenii; assembly: GCA_024416835.2. Classification (NCBI taxonomy): domain Eukaryota; kingdom Metazoa; phylum Chordata; class Actinopteri; order Gobiiformes; family Odontobutidae; genus Perccottus; species Perccottus glenii. The sequence goes on along the minus strand of JALDQB020000023.1, from coordinate 848,767 downwards.
AAATGCAAACAATCCCAGCAGTGAATCTTTAGAAGATTTAGATTCTGCCCTTTTGTTGAAATAACCAATCCCTGAACAGAGCACTCTGCACACAACATCAACTGTTACCGAATGATAAGGCTTAGAGATTAAACATAGGATTGTAAACAGTGATACTGTCACTGCTACTTTACATCGTACATCAAGCTGGACAAGACTGACAGAAGTGATGACAGACAAAATCAGCTCACTCTATGCAGAAGCTCCTGTGCACGTACTGTCACATTAAAGATAACCAAAATACTTTGAAAATGTGAGTCTACTACCACAATTAACAGAAGACGATAGTGGTTTCTCTGATTTCTAAAACCCTGACAAAAACAATTCAGAGAACCGCATGATTATTTCTTTCTTTTTTGTTTTCACATTTTAGGCTCCCACTCTTTACCAAAGTGTATGCATGTATTAGATACATGCACAACTCTACAAAAAAAAAAATTGTGCATCTCTTTTTGGAAATAACTGTTTAAGAGCTACAATCATTTGCTTTGAGAAAATGTTGCCATTTTGTTTTTTCTTTCTCATTTTCACTTTAAGTACTGTTAAGTTACTGTACCATATTATGACACTCTTCGTGTCCCTTTGGACAATGGAAATGCCTCTAAAACATGTACCGCCCAACTCAAGATTTTCCATCTTACTAAAAGCCCCACTGAATAATCCAATTGTGTAAATAAACAAGAAATCTGTTTATTCTGAATTTAGGTATTTGCCTTTGTAAATCTGAGTGTAGCTATCTGTTTTCAAATGTTATGACATTTTTCAACATTTACCTGATTCACCTGCACAAATATGTTAAATAATTTCAGTGCGCTGCAGCTTGTAGCACTTAGAATAATGAGCTGTGGAACATGCTCACAGAGTACAAACAGAAAGACAGGTCTGTGCTGACACCGCCTCCAACAACTCTTCATTACCTTTCTTCTCTGCATGCTAACCAGTCCCACAGCAGCACCGCGCCTCTGTGCAAAGAGAAAAAATATAGTTTGTAATGAATACCATTTATGGAGTAATTAGTTTTATGCAAACTAGTGAAGATGAAAGCAAAAATCTCAATAAATTATGAATCATGTTATAACTTATCAGGGGTGCTTATCATGGAGTTAATGCACCTCCCCGTTAATTAAAAATGTTCACACACTGTCAAAGGAGTTCAGTGGCAAACTCATCAGGTAGCAGTGTCTGCGCGAAAAGCAGATCTGTGGAAGTCTTTGTTCTTTCTGCTCCTCCTATCTGAAATCAGACGCTGGTCAGGAGAAGTAAACAATAACACGCACATGGCCCTGAATGTAGAGCGAGTGTGATCTGGTCACATATTCAGCACCAATGTCTCGACTGTCGACTGTGACAGTAGAAGGCTTAGACATTCATAACATAGGTACGTCTTGAATTTAGCGCCAACAAAAGAGGAAAAGTTTGCTGCAGCACTCCTGTTTTTTTTTTAAATGACCAGCACAGGTCTTTAAAACCTCAACAACTGGAAATTCTAATAACTTTTCATCTGAAAAAGGAGGTTTTTGCTGTACTCCCAACTGGATTCGGAAAATGTCAACTTACTGTCGTCACGTCCACTTTGTGTGATTGGTTTATTCGGCACCTGTTTGTCACGACATGAAAAGGGCTGCTGCGGCCCTAATTACCAGATTATTTCTCTGTGTAGAATAGACAGAGAAATAGTCTGGTACCCAGGCTAGTATCTGCTGCTATTCCCAGGGTAGGTGAAGGGGAGGTAAAAACTAGCAGCAGATGAGCTATGTTTAGCCCAAGCCTCTTAAAAGGTCCTTGAGTAAGGGCGCCACCACACAGCGATATACAGCAATATACCGCCGTCCACCAGAGGGCAGGCTCCAAAAGTTTTAAGGAGAAACCCAATGGTGACTTTACAAGTGTAAAAATCATGTTTACAGCCTGGTACAAAAGATTTTTACTACATGACAACCCTCGGGGGATGAATTTTTAATGAATATGTCCATTTATGCTATCTGAAAACTATTGTTTTACCATGGAGTAAAAGCCGAAAAGCTCGGTTGTAACCACCATTTTATTCCCCTGTGCTAAGGACAATATCGGTGAATAGGAGACCAATGGGCGAAAGTTGTCCATATTTATACAGTCATTAGTTTTGCCATGAGGATGTTTTATTTGGATTTGTTAGTTGATCTTATTGGATGTAATTGTTTGAGGTGTATGATTACCACTTTGGAGGCAATCACTGCTGTAAAACTGACCAGAATAACTTTATTCTCTATTAACTGTGCTGTCGCACAAACACAGCTGCTCAGTGGACAGCAGAAAATCTGAGCTCTAGGTAAAGACCACTCTGGTTCCCCTCTTCTTCTCTCCTCAGGATACATTCTTCCAAACGTTTGCCCATTGATGAGAAAAATCTCCATGGGCCCCTGATGGTCCCTGGCTCAGTACATGCCCAGGCGCTACAGCAATGCTCATAAAAACTCAATTCATCAAGACGAGCGTAATTTGCTTCGAACGGAAGGCGCCACAAAAGGGGGCGAGCTTGTCAGCAAGACAGGTGGCTGGAGATCTCGCTCTGATACTGAGCGATATGAATAATAGATTCTGCTAAATGTACGCCAGGACCCGGGCTGTAAACACAGCTGCCTCCTTTCCCTTCCAAAAGAACAGCTTGGTTGGATGAGAAGCCCGAGCTCTGCCTCCACCTGAGGACCGAGGGGGGGGCTGGGGGCTGATTAACTAATCAAACGCACGGGCTAAATGGAGGCACAGAGAAAGAGACAAAGATTTAGCCTCAATGCTTTGTTAAAGCATGGAGTTACAGACAGGCAACAAGAAATCCAAACATTTCTCAAAGATTTAAAGTTTAGTTTGTCAATAAAGGACAGTGACCTCAACTATTTCACCAGAAAGACAAGTGTTTTTACACTTTAACAAATAGAAAACCAGTTTAATCATTCCCATAAGTGATGGGATTATTTCTACAAAAAAAAGGAAGGTGTGAGTTCTGCACAATTTTTATTATAAGTGTAACATATAAGCTGTGTCATAAGCTCAAAAAAATTATAACCCACTCATTATACATGTTCTTTATTAGAATTAGAGTAAAGTGCCTCTGCACTCTCTTGTTTCCTTATGCCCAGTATGGGCATTGTTCGAACTGAACTGCAGTGAACGTGGCGAGGCTGGAGCGCTGCGGCTTTTGGCAGAGACGTGCTACAGTACGACAGGATGACGGCACACGTTGAAAGAACATACTACGTGTTTACTCACTGTTGTTTACTCATGGGTTCTCACGTGTGTCTCGCTGTTGAGTCACAATGGACTACATCTCGCTGCTGATGTAATATTCCTGCGCCAGCCACCACCCACTCCCAACACTTCATGGGCGGCTGTTCCTCTGCACATTTGATGACTCCCCAGATGAAATTTAGGAGGATTTTGCCCAGCCGAAGGTAATTAATTCTTCAATTAAAATGTTGTTAAACATTTTTAATGAGTAATTGACACTGGGGAATAGGATACAAAACTATGTTTAACCAGAGACAGACAACATGGATTTTCTAAAGTTGGTTTCTGCAAATCTGCTCATTGACCCACTTTTGCACTCCCAGTGTATTGCACAGCACAGAAATATAAATAAAAAATCAAATGTGTGGTGTCTCATGGCACCGAGGATGTGTCCTTCATCTCAGGTGACTACTGCTTCATTTGGCTGCCTTTTTTTTCTGCTTTCTAATTAGGGCAGGAGACGGCACACAACAACCTGCCGAGCAGAGCTACGCTCAAACATCAGGAACTATTTCCATTTAACCTCATTTTAAATATGAACAAAAGCCAGGGTACACATGTCACTGCAAAGTTTATTTAGAGCAACAAAAAAAAACCTTACATGTTTAATATAAGAAAAATCAATCACACAGTTCAAAATAAAAGCATGTTTATGGATACTGTAACAGACATTAAAAACAAAAGTTAATGTTGAAAATAGTCAAAAGTTATTTAAACAATGTGCCCCAAACTTTAAAGGCATTGTAATATTTCTGCATTCCTAAAGCAGATTGTGTAATTTCTTAATTTCTTCTGTTTATTATTGCAATTAATTCAGAATAGGTCAGCACCAAATGAAACGTACACAGCAAGAAAGGAGGCTACTGTACCCCCAGTCAGACTGCCATAGTCATAGTTGTTGTTGTACATCTAGATTATTCTCATCTGTGCTGATGTGTGCGCAGCTGCTGATCAGACAGTGTTGCCTCTCTTTGTCCTGCAGTGTGTAGTCAAACTTTAGGAGCACTCCAGGGGTCCATCGGCAGGAAACCAGTGCTAATTGTGCTAATGAGCTTGTTTGGATAAGTCCTTATTTCTCTGTCGGTTCCCCCTGAGCAGTGTGGGGCGGGCCATCTGACTTCCAGGAGAGGATGGGATAAGTGGGACACTCTTGGGATGGGCCTGCTCTTGTGGCGGTGGGCCCTGGTTGTGGTTTGGTGCGCAGAGTGCCTGCTGCATCCATCACCAGTAATACAGCTCTTTGACACAGAGGCCTCGTCTCATCCATCATTGCTCATTTAAGATACAAGTTTGGCTTCAACGTGACAGAAGTGAGAGATTATTGCCATTAGAGGCAGATCTTTTGTTTTGATAGCCCCTCTTAATGAGGTTGCATTAGGGGAAGTCCTAAGGGCCAGTTTTGGGGTGATTAAGCAAGCAACACATTTACAAGTCTCTAATTGAGAAAACAATGCCAGGAACCTACAGAGTGCAGTGCTGTAATGAACTGCGGCTCCCTGAACTAGCTTCATGATTAGCTAACGTTGCAGCTCATGAATGTGCAACCAAATGCTCTGCATGTTCAAGCTGCTGCAGAGGGGCCGGACTGTGGCAGAACATATATGCTACACAACATCAAAAATAGTGTGATGAATTCAAACATGACACTGTATATATGAACAGGTGTCACTGTAATAACACAGTTGTAACAGAGGTGAGACAGGCCCAGACAGCTGGAGCATTAATGGGACAGCTCAAGTGTTACAGAAAATCAATGACAAATATAGAATGTAGCAGTAAATGCACAAAAACATATACTGTACATGTCTGTATAAGAGGCAGCTTATTACACATTTATGTACAATTTGTTTTAATTTTTTCTCAGAAGATTAAGTTTTATGTATCTTTTCTTTTCTTTTTTTTTTAGGACAGCGTAAAATGTACATTAAGCCTAGGCAGAGATGCTAGTAACAGACTATAGCTTAACAGCTAATTTCCATCTGTAGTCCTATAATGTCTGGCTCTTTTTTACTTACTGCCAGTATGCAGTAAAAAAGGGGACTCTTATTTTTACTGTAACAAGTCTAACTGACACAGGCTATTATATCACAAAAAGGATCATAAATAATATAAACTGAATATTTATTTTGAATTGTTGGTGGAATGACATCTCTTCAGGACCTGGTGCCTCTTCAGAAATGGAGGGAAGACTACCCTGCATGTAAAATGCATGTTGAGCATGTCTAAATAAAGCTGCTACTTTTTCCTGGCAGCTACTAAAGTCAGGTACAGTACAACGACACATCAAACCTCAAACGCAGAATTATTCTTAATAATATATGGGCACCATTATATTCCCCTGATGCCATGGTATATTTAAAGAAAGAGTCTTTCTAACAGTCATCTCATACTTAACAAGAGATCTACTCTTAAGGGAGCCTCCTCAGGGTTTGCAGGCAAGCTGCGGAACTGCTTAACTATGCCAGCACGGCCCCAAGAAGAGAGAGAATGGTTTCCTGTTAACATTAAAAAGTGTCCCATCCTACTTCTTTTATGAATGATATAGTTTACTTGAGTCTACTAAAACACGTTTTCTTTTTATTTAAAATCTGTGTTCATTTGTTTCTATTGGTTGATTGCATTCCAACATAGATCAATTATGTAACTGTGCTGGATATAATATTATTTAATTTTATATGAGTCTCGATTTGTTCTGTTTAATTTAATAAAACACGTTATTCAGAGTACTGTAAAGCTCTCTCTAAATTTCAAGTGTTGTTCCGCCAAAACTGAATTAAAGATAAACAGAACATAACAAAAACCTGTTAAAATGTAACCTGTTTTCTCTGACCCACTGACATTCAGCAGGGCTTATGGAAATGTCACTGTCCCATTCATTTGGGAGAGTGGCTGGTAGACTTGTTATTAATTAGTAATAAATGAATTATTACATCTTGTGTGTGTTCTAACATCTGCAGCATTTTTGTTCATAAACAAACTTTGAGTAAAAATAATTGGAGTGAGGGAGGTTTAGCGGGTTACCAGTGACAGGTAATACAGCACATTAGTTGCATTCCTAATGAATGCACACCCCTGTTACATTAGGCATAAATAATTTGGCCACTTGGGTATGTGCCTCACAAATTACTTATTCTTTTTGTGTCTCAAATTACCTATTCTTTCTGATGTTGCCGTTAGTTTCTTAGCGAGCTGAGTGTGCGACTAGCCATTGGCTTTTTCCAGGTCTTCAGACTCTTTTCATTTTTCATAAAGTGAAGAAATGCTCACATTGGAGCTGAGGAGGGTTTGTTTGTGCACAAACTCCTGAGAAGCCTCTTTGATTAGTGCCACAGGTATTAATTTATCCATTTACTAAATCTTTATTATCTTGAGCTACTTCCACACCTTGAGAAGAAGTAGCTGGGGCAGATGAATATTAAAATTAACACAGTGACTGCTTGATTGCTTTGTTTTCTGACTGCACACATATATAGACAATGTGGGAAGACACGTCCAGTACACATCTCCAGTCCACATAAACATTTTAGAGAGAAAGGTGTTTCTGTTCCAGTTGGTCCTTGCAGCTTGTTGCTGAGCGTTGATCTTGGTGTTAAAGTGTGTTCTTCTCTGATCTCATTGGAGGCTGTTGTGAGTGGGACTGTGCACTTAAAGACTTTCGTAGTGCAAGAGGCTTCTCACATAGATAAATTCATATTAGTATATATATATATCTTCTCAAGAATCAATATTTTATTTATTGCTATTTTGAAAAAAAATGTTTAAAAAGTGTTGTAGTATGCTCACAGAAAACCAAACTTAAAACATGACCTACCTGGAAACTGACGCTGTCATGCACCTAATCTTTTATAAAATCAATTATCCTAGTCTGACTAAAACTGGATAGTTAAAATGCAAGCAACCATCTTAGTCCAACCTGTACAGCAGTAATTTGAATTTCTCTTGGACTTACGTAAATAACACACTGGACTTTCCTGCTGTCACAGTGTCAACTCAACCCCTCACTAACATTTAATAGTGCTACTTGCTATCTGCATTATCCTTGTTTCCCTTTTCTCAATTTCAGTTTTTCTTTCTCTGTTCTATGGGTAGCTGTTCCAACACATCCTTGTTGACAAGTTGTGCAGACCAATGGGAGCGGCTCTAACTCACCATGCAAGCATGTAATTAGCAAAAACCTACAGTATGTGCTGAACATTCTCATCTATTAAAATCCTCTGTTATTTTCTGCAGATGATCTTTTAATGTGTCTTTAACAGTTAAGCTACCACAACATGCTGCTATATGGCAAAACTGAGCAAAGACTGGAGCAAGCACTCAGGCTTCACAGAGCTGGTCAAGCATCTCTCAAAAAATGTGAATCTTTTCTTAGTAAATGTGAATCTTTTCTTAGTAAATGTGAATCTTTTCTTAGTATATGTAAATCTTTTCTTAGTAAATTTGAATCTTTTCTTAGTAAATGTGAATCTTTTCTTAGTAAATGTGAATCTTTTCTTAGTAAATTTGAATCTTTTCTTAGTAAATGTGAATCTTTTCTTAGTATATGTGAATCTGAGAATCCCCACAGAAAAGTTCTCCACTTGTTTAAAATGAAAAATCTCCCTCTATCATAGCTTAGGTTGCATTAATGTGCAGTTTCCAAATTAGGAGATCAGTTTTCTGGCTTTTTTATATTTCTGTGCTTTCATCTTATCTTGCATTTTACAGACTGATTTTTATTGGGTCCTAAAAATTAAGCAAGACTTTGAGGAAACTCCCAAAAGGAGGTGTGCTGGTGAGCAGCCCCCATCCTGTCCTCTCTGTGCCCCCTGCTGAGTGGGGGTGCATGTCGATCCCAGGTTGCAACAGTCCTAATTAAAATGTCCTTTCTCGTTATCAGCATTTGCCCCATGCATTTTGGAAAACAACTGCAGCACTGAGCTCTGGCAGAGGCGACGATGGCGGCCAAATATAGACATGTGACACTAGTCTTTAGCCCCGTCAGATGGTCCCGGTCCGACATGAGAGCGTGGAAAGTGGGGCAGCAGCCGAGTCTCCCCAGTGGACAACGGACCACAGCTCACACACACACTAGACCACAGATGGCCATGCCCTATTCCAGAGAGCATCAGCCACTAGAATAAAAAAATTTAGTGGCTTCATTTCAAAAATATTTAACAATATTTGTAATACTGTCACACACCCAGAATCTGACCAACTGTCTAAAGTATCATCTCTAAATACTGTATATATCTACATGGAAAGAAATGTTCAGAATCTAATTTAATTCCACTGACATTATACTAAAGCATTTGTGGTACTGCAACAAGCGTTTAAACAGATTCTGTCCTTACTGTGCAAAAGATAAATACAGATAATACAAACAAAAGGACACATGACATAACATTTTAAATATGTATTTCTCAAAAGTGCTTAAAATTATTGCTTAAGCATTAATACATTATTCTTTATTTTGAGCCTTTCTTTGTTGGTTATCCCTGGGGAGGAGCAGGCAAGTTCTAGGACATGGCCATTGGGCCACTTCAATGGGACTATATTTCTTGGCTAAGTGTTTAAGAAGCCTTGGCTTCATGACCCGTCCCTAGATCAGAGTGATTGGAAATTGGAATGATTGCCAAATATCAAACTGTGAGGTTATTGGTTAGTACTTAAATAATGTTTCACTTTAACATTGTAAGAGGAAAACATGCAAGACAAAAAAATTGTAACACGTTTGCGTTTGCAAAGAATAGGTACTTTCAATGAATGTGGTCGGAGATAGGGGCGCAGTGGCTCAGTGGTAGAGCGGTCGTCCTTCAACCGGAAGGTAGGCGGTTCGATTTCCGCTCTCCCCACAGTTCATACTGTCGTTGTGTCCTTGGACAAGACACTTAAGACTCCTTGCCTCCAATTGTGTTCCAGCTGTCCAACACTGGTGAATGGAACCTTAATGTAATTCGCTTTGAATGAAAGAATCAACTAAAAATGTAAATATAACACTGGTTTAAGTCTGGTGTAAGTCGGTTTGGATAAAAGTGTCTGCTAAATGACTAAATGTAAATGTAAAATTTAAATGATAGGATTAATTAATCTGTGAGTAACACTAAGTTGTGCAAGCACAAACAAACAACAATCAAGGAAGAATCTGCCGCTCTACAAGTTATTGATGTTTACAGGCATAATGTTTACAGAGGTGCCTGGCAGTAAGTAAAGTTACACTTTATTGTTTCTTTATTGAGAATAAACTATATTTGACACCTGAGTGCTGACACAGCAGTAAGGCTTTTATAAAGTGTTGTCAACACAATACAACAGTTGGAGCTAACTTTGTTTGAGATATAATCAACTGCATGTAACATTTACCTAAAATAGCTAACATTAGCTGAGCAGCTACATCAACAACTCACATAGCTTTCACCGAGGCTCGCAGTCTCAGCAGGATAACGGCTAAAGTTTGTGAACTTATATCAGACAGGATACTGTATGTGTTACTATTACTGCCATTATAATTATTGTTGAGTCTTTGCACAAATGTGGCACTAGAGGAGAGGAGCCAGCTGATTCGGCTGTTTCGGATGCCTCCTGGACGCCTCCCTTGGGAGGTGTTCCGGGCATGTCCCACCGGGAGGAGCACTCGGAGAAGACCTTGAAAGAAAGCGAGCCATGCACGTAGGATCTTAACCGGCAAAAGATTACAGTGCTCACACTCCCCAAAAAGTCTGAGGGCCGCGGGTTCTACCCCCATGCACTTAAAACAAAACTCATGGTGATCATCGGAACAGCTCCCTAGGGAGGCATGTCCCACCGGGAGGAGACCTCGGAGAAGACCTAGGACACGATGGAGAGACTATGTCTCTCGGTTGGCCTGGGAATGCCTCGGTATCCCCCCGGAAGAGCTGGAGGAAGTGTCTGGGGAAAGGGAAGTCTGGGCGTCTCTGCTTAGACTGCTGCCCCCGCGACCCAGCCCCAGATAAGTGGTAGAAGATGGATGGATGGATGTTTTCTCCTCAGGACTCCAGCTCAGGAAAGACCTAGACATAACTTGCAACTGAATGAGGTCTTCATCTGGGATATGCCTCCTACAGCTATTACTGCATGATATAAAATCTCATGTATTGTTCACTTTGTCAAGCAAACCTCATCCTGTACCTTTGTTACATGTATGTACTTTGCTCCTTCTTGCACGAATTAAACCTGACCATTCATTTTTAAATTGTAAGTGGTCTCCAATCGTCTCCTCATTAATCTAAATGGAAATTCTTATAACATGGGGGCTCAGCTGCTGCCAGGACAACAGTAGGTCATATATCTACAGAAATTATCACACACCCAAATAAACCTCTGTGAGCTAAACAAATAAGTTTCCTATCAAAAGCTACACTCGATGCTGCGTAGCATTACGCCACGTGTGTCAAACACGCCAAGAATTGCCTTATATAACCTCTGTTGGTGACGCAGCTCATCAGTGGCAGCTGTCTGATTGAGCGCACTCAGTGCTTTAAGTGGACCAAAAGAGGTGCCGGTACTCTATTATAGCCTATTTTTTTTTTTGATGACTCCCCTCATCCCCTGAGGTAACAACAACTAAAATGTGCAATATATATATATATATATATATATATATATATATATATATATATATATATACACATGGACAAAAATGTTGGTACCCTTCGGTCAATAAAAGAAAAACACACAATGGTCACAGAAAAAACTTTATTCTGACAAAAGTAACAATAAATATAAAGTCTATGAATGTTAACTAATGAAAGTCAGACATTGCTTTTCAACCATGCTTCAACGAAATTATTTTAAAAAATAAACTCATGGAACAGGCCTAGACAAAATTGATGGAAAAGACTGTAAATAATGTGACCAAATGGACATGTTAATTCAAGGTGTTAGCATCACAGGTGTGTACAATCTTGTAATCAGTCAGTGGGCCTATTTATAGGGCTTCAGGTAGTCACTGTGTTGTCTGGTGACATGATGTGTACCACACTCAACATGGACCAGAGGAAGCGAAGGAAAGAGTTGTCACAGAAGAATAGAAAGAAAATTGATAATGATAAAGGTAAAGGCTATAAGACCATCTCCAAGCAGCTAGATGTTCCTGTGACTACAGTTATATTATTCAGAAATTTAAGATCCATGGGACTTTAGCCAACCTCCCTGGACGTGGCCGCAGGAGGAAAATTGATGACAAATCAAAGAGACGGATAATCCGAATGGTAACAAAAGAGCCCAGAAAGACTTCTAACGAGATCCAAGGTGAACTCCATGCTCAAGGAACATCAGTGTCAGATCGCACCATCCGTCGTTGTTTGAGCCAAAGTGGACTACATGGGAGACGACCAAGGAGGACACCATTGTTGAAAACAAATCATAAAAAAGCTATACTGGAATATGCGAAACTACAGGTTGACAAGCCACAAAGCTTCTGGGAGAATGTCCTATGGACAGATGAGACAAAAATGGAACTTTTTGCCAAGGCACATCAGCTCTATGTTCACAGACGGAAAAATGAAGCATATCAAGAAAAGAACAGTGTCCCTACTGTCAAACATGGAGAAGGCTCTGTTATGTTATGGGGCTGCTTTGCTGCATCTGGCACAGGGTGTCTTGAATCTGTGCAGGGTACAGTGAAATCTGAAGGCTATCAAGGGATTCTAGAGAGAAATGTGCTGGCCAGTGTCAGACAGCTTGGTCTCAGTCAGTCGCAGGTCATGGGTCTTGCAACAGGACAATGTCCCAAAACACAGCTAAAAACACCCAAGAATGGTTAAGTGCAAAACATTGGACTATTCTAAAGTGGCCTTCTATGAGCCCTGACCTCAATCCTATTGAGCATCTTTGGAAGGAGCTGAAACATGCCGTCTGGAAAAGACACCCTTCAAACCCTTCAAACCGTAAACAACTGGAGCAGTTTGCTCATGAGGAGTGGGCCAAAATACCTGCTGAGAGGTGCAGAAGTCTCATTGACAGTTAAAGGAGTCGTCTGATTGCAGTGATAGCCTCGAAAGGTTGTGCAACAAAATATTAAGTTAGGGGTACCAACAATTTTGTCTAGGCCTGTTCCATGAGTTTATTTTTTAAAATAAATCCATTGAAGCATGGTTGAAAAGCAATGTCTGACTTTCATTGGTTAACATTTAAATAATTTTTATTTATTATTACTTTTGTCAGAATAAAGTTTTTTCTGTGACCATTGTGAGTTTTTCTTTCATTGACCGAAGGGTACCAACATTTTTGTCCACGTATATATATGTGTGTATATATATATATATATATATATATATATATATATATATATATATATATATATATATATATATATATATATATACATATGTGTGTATATATATATGTATATATATATATATACATATGTGTGTATATATATATATATATATATATATATATATATATATATATATATATATATATATATATATATATATATATATACATATGTGTGTGTATATATATATATCAAAGTCAAAGTCAAATTTATTTATATAGCACATTTACAGATGGCTGAGCCACACCAAAGTGCTTCACAATAAAATGCTAAGTGCAATAAACAAAGGAAGACAAAGAAGAAATAATATTCATGATATATAAACAGATTAAAATAAAATGAAGAAGGGCAACAATACAAATAACTACAGGAGTTAAAATAATGTAGGCCTTTTTCTAGCCTTTGACACTAATCAAAGGCTAGAGAAAACAGGTGAGTCTTCAAGAGAGACTTAAAAATGTTTAGAGACTGGGCTGCACGGATGTGGAGGAGGCAGTTCAGAGTCTGGGGGCAGCAACTGCAAAGGCTCTGTCCCCTTGGTTTTTAGCCTGGACCTGGGCACTTCCAGCAGCAGTAGGTCAGCTGACCGTAGTGCTCTGGAGGATGTGGTGGTGGAGAAGCTCAGACAGGTATGTGGGGCCACACCATGGAGGGATTTAAAGACTATAAGTAGCAGTTTAAAATCAACGCAGTAGCGGATGGGAAGCCAGTGTAGTGATGCGAGGACCGGGGTGATATGTTCTCGCTTTTTTGTGCAAGTGAGGAGTCGAGCGGCTGAGTTCTGGACCAACTGCAGGCGCGAAGCTGGGAAAGGTTAATGCCAGTGTATAGGCGTTGCAGTAGTCCAGTTGAGAGGAGATGAAAGCATGGATAACTCTCTCTAGATCACTCTGGGGCAGGTAGGCTTTGGCCTTAGCTATATTTCTCAAATGAAAAAAGCTTTTCCTGACTACTGCACTGACCTGCTGCTCAAACTTGAAGGCACTATCAAAAATCACCCCCAGATTTCTGACGGAGGGCCTGGACGTTAGAGGCGAGAGGGCCCAGGGCGTCGATGGAAAAGGCCGGGAAGTTTTGCCAAAAATAATTATTTCAGTCTTATCCGGATTGAGGTTGAGGAAGTTTGAACCCATCCATGTCTTTATGTCAGACAGACAGTCAAGCAAAGAATGGATTGCAGCCTGTCCATCAGCCTTTAGGGGGAGATACAGCTGGACATCATCAGCATAGCAGTGGAAGGAGATGTTGTGCTAACCAGGATTTCCCTAGGGTAAAATATACAATAAAAATAGGATAGGGCCTAGTATAGAGCCTTGAGGGACCCCACAGGTGAGGGGGGCAACGGATGATGTGAATTCTCCCAACTGGACACAGAAGCTCCTGTCGGCCAGGTAGGACTGAAAAAACTTCAGGGCAGTGCCTTTGATGCCTGATGCTCAAGCCGTGACAGCAGAATCCTGTGGTCCACCGTGTCAAAGGCTGCTGTGAGATCTAGAAGCACAAGGATCACCGGGCTGCCCGTGTCAGCGGCTAGGAGCAGGTCGTTGAGCACTCTCAGGAGAGCAGTCTCAGTGCTGTGGGCTGTTCTAAAACCGGACTGGAATTTCTCGTAGATGTTGTTATGAGATAAAAGGAGTGGAGCTGGACATAAACTTCTCGCTCAAGGATTTTAGACAGAAATGGCAGTTTTGAGATAGGCCTAAAGTTTGAGAGGATAGAGGGGTCAAGGTTTGGCTTCTTTAGTAGAGGCTGCACCACAGCATGCTTGAAGGCATCCGGGACGCACCCAAAAGAGAGAATGGCATTAATCAGCAGTAGAAGAGCAGAAGCAACCGTATCAAGAACTATGGCATCCTTGAGTAGACGGGATGGCAGACAATCGGAAGGGCAGTTTGAGTGCTGCAGATGTTTGACTGCATCAGAAAGGGAGGATAGGGTAATGGGCTCAAACTGCAATAGGACAGCTGGCTGAGGAGGGTGGGGCAGTGGGAAGTGGGGTGGAGGTATGGGAAGGCCTGAGTGCTGCAATTTTCTCAATGAAGAATTTTTGAAAACTTTCACAGAGGGCTGGTGAGGGCAAAACAGGGGATCCGTTATTGGGATTTATGAGATAATTTAATGTATTGAAGAGAACCTGAGGTTTGTGACTGTTTCTGGAGATCATGGTGGAAATGTACTGTGATTTGGCGGTTTTACAGCTCGGTGGTAATCCGCCAAGCAACCGGAGGATTTGGAGGGACACGTGGAGGCGGTCCTTCTGCCACCTGCGCTCCGCCCGCCTACAGGCATGTCTGAGGTCACATGTAGCATCGTTGAGCCATGGTGTAGTATGAGCTTTTTTGCGTTTGGCCTTGAAAGGAGCAACAGAGTCCAAAATGCCAGTGCAAGCTGATGAGAACATGGAAAGCAGCTCATCAGCAGAGTACTCAGAGCTATAGCTCAGTGACAGCCTACACAAAGGGAGACATTAAAGGCGGCTGAAAATTGCTCAGAGTCGAGGAGTTAAGCGTGCGAGACCGGCTTGGAGACACAAGGGGCACCACCTGAGAATGGAACTGACATTGTGAACAGAATTAGGGAGTGATCAGAGAAAGGCGTAGCACAGTTTCATTCACAGAGATAGAAACACCATAGGATAACACGAGGTCTAGTGTGTGACCCTTTTCGTGCGTTGGGCCAGAGACAGATTGCTTGAGATTGAATGAGTCAAGGAGGTTCAGAAAGTCCCGGGTCAGAGACTGTGACTCACAACAAACATGAACATTAAAATCACCACATATTAAAATGTGATCATATTTAACCATAAGCCCAGACAAAACATCAGCAAAATCATGGATAAAGTCTCTGTTGAATTTAGGTGGACGATACACCACTGCACACAAAACGGGGCTAGACTGAATAATTTCAAACAGTTGCAGCTCAAAGCTTGCCAAACCAGCGTGTGGAATCTGTCGACAGTGAAAACGCGACTTGTAAACAGAGGCGACGCCTCCCCCTCTCCCAGTCACTCGGGGGGAATTAAAAAAGTAACAGTCTGGTGGAAGGAGTTCAGAGAAAGGCGTGTTATCGCCGCTGGAGACCCAGGTCTCGCACAGAAACATAAAGTCTAGCTCCCGCGAGATAAAGTCGTTGAGCATGAAAGTTTTGTTTGCCAGAGACCGCACATTTAACAGGGCCAGCTGGAGGGTTAGCTCGTCGCCACCCGATGGTCCAATGCGCTTCAACTGGCGTAGGCTAGAGTGGCCAACGCCTCGGCTGCACCTGTGCACGGAGAGCCATCGCGTGGGGACCCGAGGGCGACGCGGTCTGGCCAGCGCCGTCGAGACCACTTTAGGGGCTGGAAACAACGATAGACGAGGTAGATCAGCAGCGCCATGGACAAGAAAGGCCCCGACAGGAGAAACCAATGAGACAGGACGGAGCCACCGCACCGGACGCCGAGCGGCCGCTCGACATGAGGACAGTTGGATCCTGAATTTCACAGGCAGACCTCCCCTCCTTCCTCGTCTCCTGGAGCGCCTCCCGCGAAGAGGGCCACGGGCGTCTGGCGCGCAGGTAAGCTGGGATACCTGTCAGCACAGGAGGGGAGGTTTTCTCCAATCTACTGGTTCAGGACTAGCTGCCTGAGCCTCACGGAGATATAGGTCGCGGATGTTAAGCAAGGCTTGTCGATCGTAGTACAGTAGAGCTGACACATCCAGGTGGATGCATAAAATCAGGGCTATAATAAACATCAAACAGAGTGCCCGTGAAAGGCAGTCGCCGAACAGGCTGGCGCCATCTTGGAACAGGTGTGACTTTTGACTTTATATATATATATATATATATATATATATATATATATATATATATAGATGTGTGTGTGTATATATATATATATATATATATATATATATATATATATATATATATATATATATATATATATGTGTGTGTGTATATATATATATATATATATATGTGTGTGTATATATATATATATATATATATATATGTGTGTGTATATATATATATATATATATATGTGTGTATATATATATATATATATATATATGTGTGTGTATATATATATATATATATATATATATATGTGTGTGTATATATATATATATACACACACACACGTGAACAAAAATGTTGGTACCCTTTGGTCAATGAAAGAAAAACTCACAAAAAACTTTATTCTACCAAAAGTAATAATAAATAAAAATTCTATGAATGTTAACCAATGAAAGTCAGACATTGCTTTTCAACCATGCTTCAACGGAATTATTTAAAAAAATAAACTCATGGAACAGGCCTAGACAAAATTGTTGGTACCCCTAACTTCCACAACCTTTTGAGGCTATCACTGCAATCAGACGATTCCTTTAACTGTCAATGAGACTTCTGCACCTCTCAGCAGGTATTTTGGCCCACTCCTCATGAGCAAACTGCTCCAGTTGTTTCCGGTTTGAAGGGTGTCTTTTCCAGACGGCATGTTTCAGCTCCTTCCAAAGATGCTCAATAGGATTGAGGTCAGGGCTCATGTTTTCCTCTTAACCATTCTTGGGTGTTTTTAGCTGTGTGTTTTGGGTCATTGTCCTGTTGCAAGACCCATGACCTGTGACTGAGACCAAGCTGTCTGACACTGGCCAGCACATTTCTCTCTAGAATCCCTTGATAGTCTTCAGATTTCCTTGTACCCTGCACAGATTCAAGACACCCTATGCCAGATGCAGCAAAGCAGCCCCAGAACATAACAGAGCCTCCTCCATGTTTGATAGTAGGGACAGTGTTCTTTTCTTGATATGCTTCATTTTTTTCCGTCTGTGAACATAGAGCTGATAAGTTCCATTTTTGTCTCATCTGTCCATTGGACATTCTCCCAGAACTCCTGCCACAGCACAGAAAGTTCCTGAGGTTCGCTTTCGGGTGCGAAGCGTACCAGTATCGGGTTCTTCCGTTCGGCCTGGCCTTGTCACCCCGTACATATACAAAATGCATGGGTGCAGCCTTGGCTCCTTTGCGTCTCCAGGGCATCTGCATTTTGAATTGCATGGACAACTGGCTTATATTAGCTCAGTCTCAGGAGCTAGCGCTTCGATATCAGGATGTCGTCCTAGCTCATCTCGAATGTCTAGGGTTGAGAATCAACGCCAAGAAGAGCGTTCTCTCTGCCCAGAGGACAACATATCTAGGAGATGCAGGCACATCCGTCTCCCGCACGTGTCGAGTCCATGCTAGCTACCCTGAAGGCTATCAGGCTAGGCCAGGAAGTGACTGTGCGCTTATTTTAAAGAATATTGGGTCTCATGGCATCTGCATCCACGGTGATACCTTTGGGCCTGCAAATGAGACCGTTTCAGCTGTGGCTCAGAGCCAGGGGGTTTCATCCAAGGGCCAACCCCCTGAAGCAAATAAGGGTTACGTACCGAGTGCTTTGTACCCTATCTATGTGGTTCAGAACCCAGTTTCTCACTTTGTGTCCCACTCTAGGTCCATGTTGTTGTCGCATGATGCTAATGACGGATGCATCCCTCACGGCCGAAGGGATATGGAGAGGCCATCTTCTCGCATGGCACATCAATTGTCTCAAGATGAAGGCTGTATTTCTGGCCCCAAAATACTGCCTCCAGCAGCTAACGGGCTACCATGTCTTAGTGCAAGTAGACATTACGGCGGTGGTCTCTTACATAAATTGTCAGGGCGGACTGCGTTTGTGCCGCTAGAACAAGCTAGCGCAACAGGTTCTGCTTTGGGCTCAGGACAAGTTCCTGTCCCGCAGGGCGATTTATATACCCGGGCACACGAATGTGGGAGCAGATTTATTGCCCAGACAGGCTGTGACACAGGGGAATAGAAACTCCACCCCAAGGTAGTGAGCCAAATCTGGGAGAGATTTTACGAAGCAGAGGTGGACCCCTTTGACCAGAGTATGGTTCTCAGACCTAATATCTCTCCTCGACGGCTCGCCATGGGCAATTTCAACCAGGAGGGATCTCATTTCTTAGGTACAGGGGACGAGCTCTGGAACCTTCACGTCTGGCCCCTGAGGAGGACCAATTAAGAGACGTCGGCCTCCCAGCCTTTTGAGTGCTAGGTCTCCCTCTACTAGGAGATCCTATGCCTGCAAATGGTGTGTCTTTGAAGGCTGGTGTGCTACACACCATACAAACCCAGATCACTGCCAGATTGTTTCAGTGTTTCAGTGGAGTTTCTACAGGACAAATTGTCCTCGGGCACTAATCCTAGCACACTCAAGGTCTTTGTGGCCGCCATTTAGGCTTGCCATGCCTTGATTGATGGGGTATCGATAGGGAGACACCTTCTAGTTGCCCGCTTCATTGGACGGGCCAAGCGGTTGAGCTGTGCCCAGTACGTGTCCTCCAGACTTATGTTCACCGCACTAGCCAGTGGCGTAAGTCCCAACAGCTCCGAAGTTCGTATGCTACTGGGGCTGCAAGCTAGGGGCTGCAGCCACCAGGCAAACTATATCACGTTGGGTGAGGGATGCTATTGCTCTGGCCTATGAGGCACGCGGTCAAACTACGCCCATAGGTGTAAGGGCTCAATCCACTAGGGAGTTGCAGCTTCAACAGCTCTAGGTGCCCCTCTAAGTTGACATCAACAACAAGAGCATAATTTTTCAGGCTACAAAAATATAAAATACAAAAAGAATGACTTACAAAACTTTATGGTTGGCCTGCAGTGTCTGGGGGTTATGATGAGTATAGTCCAGTGCAGCCAGGAAAGTCAAAAACTGGAGCGTACGGAAAAATGCACACTTGAGTACATGGTTTTGACAGTATTTGAGAAGAAGGATTTGAGAAGGATTTGAGAAGTTAACCTACAGAGCAAAGTGAAAGTTACAGTTTTAAAATATCTCTAACAGAAAGAGGCTCTATACAATTTACTATCAATCTTTCATTAGACTTCTCAGCCACATGCTCCAGTCAATGATTTATGAGAACATACTGCCTGGTAAGACCATGTGAGGCTAAAATCTCACTGTCCCTTTAAATGCCAACATGCATTTTCATAACCGTGCCTGCAGACTTCAGCTGCTTGACGGACAGATGGATGGACGAATGGACAGACTGTTACAGTGGACGGACATACAGGCCTGTCAGAGCAGGCTGGCAAGGCAGGAGAGAGTGAGCATCTGTCGGCCGGTTTGAGGAGCAGCCATGGCTTCTGTGAGTCAGGATCCCCCGACACTTAGGGCCTGCCAAGAAGTGGCACAGAGGTGCCAACGGATGGGGGAACCGCAAATATCATCACCCACACAGGAAAGAAAATCTAGTCCTTTCTGATGTGTGACACAACACCTAGTCGTAATTTGGACTGCGTGTCAAATGTAACCACTAAGGACAGGTATTTTTTTATTCTTTCAGCATCTTTATCTAAAACTTTCTCCCCTCTTTTTGCAGGTTTGAAATGTCATTATTGAGGACAGGGAAGCGATCCGACTTACCCTGAAAAGGTGAAGGTTTTTTCTATTCTCTTCTCAAGTCAGGTCCCTTTTGTTAATAAAATGGTCTGCAAAGGCCAAAGCTGATTGTGGTAGAGAATTTATAATTCTGCCACTGAAAGAGTTATAAACATGAATGAAGTCACAGTTAATGATGCACAGAGATGTCCCACTAACCAATCAGAGCACACTGGGCTTAGAAGCCAACTGGGCATGAGATGTGCTACACCCTGGATGAGCACTAGTTAATCGCAGGGACACTTAGAGACACATAATGACAGAGAACCATCTTATTCAAATCTGGTAAATTGACTTTTTAGATTCACCAGTTAACCTGTAGATATAATGCAGTGCTCATAAGTTTACATACTTTGGCAAAATGTGTGATTGTTTTTGTATTTTTCAGCTGATATGAATTAAAAAAAGTTGTCATAGTTAGTGGTTTGGTGAAGCCAGAACAACAGAAACAACCCAAATGACCCTAATTAAAAGTTGACATACATCAGTTCAAAATACAGTGTATTGCCACCTTTAACATCAGGAACAGCTTGAAGTATTTTGTGTTAGTTGTGGATGAGGCACTTTAAATTCTCAGATGGTAAAGCTGTCCATTCTTCTTGGCAAAAAGCCTCCAGTTTCTGTAAATTCTTTGGCTGTCGTGCATGAACTGCCCATTTGAGATCTCCCCAGAGTAGCTTAATAATATTGAGGTCAGGGAATTGAGATCATCATTCATCTTTTCCTTTGCCTTTGTAGCTCACACATCCCTAAAACATCAGCAATCCACCTCCATGTTTCACAGTAGGAAAGGTGTACCTTTCATCATAGGTCTTGTTGACACCTCTTCAAATGTAACATTTATAGTTGTGGCCAAAAATTTTAATTTTGGTCCCATCACTCCAAGGTTTTTTTTTTCCAGAGGTTTTGAGGCTTGTCTCTGTGCTATTTAGCATATGGTAAGTGCGATGCTTTGTGGCATTTGCGTAGTAATGGGTTTCTTCTGACGACTCAACCATGCAGCCTTTTTTTAAGTGCCTCCTTAATGTGCATCTTAAAACAGCCACACCACTTTTTTTCAGAGAGTCCTGTATTTCAGCTGAAGTTATTTGTGGGTTTTTCTTTGCATCCCAAACAAATTTCCAGGCAATGTGGCTGAAATTTTCCACTTCTTAATTAGAGTTTGAACTCACTGCTGATGGCATTCTCAATTCCTTAGAAGTCTTTTTATATCCCTTTCCGGTTTTATACAGTTCAACTACCTTTCTGCAATTCATTTGCTTTTTACATGACTCAGAATACAGAAACATCAGTGCAACACTGGATGAAAGATGTAAGGGTCTGTCAGGAGCCTAGAAACTCAATGACCTTTTATACACCCACACTGATTACAAGCAAACAGATCACAGGTGAGGATATTTACCTTTAGTAGCCATTAAACCGTTTGTGTCTTGTGTGCATGTTATCAGACCAAAATCACCAGAATATCTAAACTTTTTATCAGATTCATTTGGCTAGTTTCTGTTGTAATTATAATTCAAAAAGAGTAAACACAATTGTTTGACAATAAATGGCTTCACTCAACTACTAACTATGAGTAATAAAAAGGTTTTTGTGTAATCATTCATACATTAGGCAAGTTGTATTTTTGAGGACTTTTTACATTTTTGACTTTCTAGAGTCAGTTAAATCTTTTTTTTTTGGCCCATTTTTCCTGAGGAGAAAAATCTGCCTAATAATTATTCACATCTTGATACAGGGTGTTGATCTCCTTTGGCCACACCCTCCCTCGTTACACAAATACACATCACCTGATATGCATTAAATCCAAGAAGGATTCAAGTTTATACAGCTTGGAGTTGAAAATTATGGATAAAATGATGATATGGTCAAAATAATCGCTTGCCTAATAACTGTGCACACAGTGTATTCTCTAAAAATGGCCAAAGAAAATCACAAATTCTGCCAGGCTATGTAAACTTATGAGCACAACTGTAAATGTCTTTGTATCTAGTGAGGCAGAAGCGCTAGCAGCACTGTGCATAGGTAAAGATTATATTTTATTTTGGATGCACTATTTCTGTTTTAAATCGTCCTTTTCAGTGATCTTAATCAACAATGACATGTGTTTGTTGGACACACTTTGTCACTTTGTCACTTAACCTGGTAACACTTTAGAGTAGGGGTCACATTTGATCTTGAATTTATGAATGGTTTTATGAATCCATGCATAAATTCATGCAAAAATCTATGAATTTATGCAGGACTCATGCATGAGTACATGCATAGGGCTAAATTTAGGGTTAGGAGTTTTTGGTTAAAAATATGATGAAAACATAATCATTCCTGGTGATTCATTAGAGTTTAATGCATGTACTAATGCATGAGTCCTGCATGAATTAATGCATGAAATCATGATAAAATGTAACCTGACTCTAAAGTGTTACCCTTGACCTTAATAGGAAAAGAAGGTAAACCTTTAGAAGGATATTTCATCACAGCAGTTTCCAACTCAACTGCTGCAAACTCAAGTGCCAGAGGTTGTGTGTTTGTGTCTCCTCCTCCGTGCTGGTTATCTGTGAGCAGCCACAGAAACCAGAGTAAGGGGGGAAGGTGGTGCGCTTACCAAACAGCCTGAGCCTATTTGACCACAGGGGAGGCCTGTCAATGGCCCAGATAGTTCTGCTAATTTCTACTGCTGCTGCTGCCTTTTACATATTCAGAGAGGGAATGGAATATGGGGAACAGCCTTTGTTCTGAAGAGTATGCTGCTTTGCCGGGGCAAGGGCCATGTTCTCCTCTGTGGATACGCCTTCAAGTTAAGAAAAGTGTAAGGTATATTTGATATACTGAGCAGAGAGAAAAGGGGAAGTAAACAGGATTAGTGCTATCAGTTGTATATGTAGGGAATGGGAAAGTGTGGATACTGTATATATTTGCAAACACTCCCATGGAATAGCAAATGAAACTTGAATAAGTAAAGCAATAAAGTATTATTTTGATGCACTGGCCCCAGTTGCAAAAATATTGCTCTTCTTGGGCCATGTGTGCAAATAAGTGTTGTTCTTAATGTAAGGAAGCAAGCAAGGTTCTGAATGGAATGATAATTGACCTAAATGCTCCTTTAGTGTGTTAGCAGTGACAACAACTCATGGCTCATATTGTCATGAAAGCATGGGAGACTAATATTAAAGAGGCGCCCATGCTTCAATTTTAACCAAACAGATGATCAGTAAAAATAAAAAAACTCCGTCGCCACTCAACACATCATGAAGATGAGAGCGATAAGTTTCCCCTGCAGAGCGATGAAGAATGAATGTGATTTTCTGAAACTTGCTTCTGAGTGTTTTCTGAATATCAGATATCAGAAGGCTGTTATTTTAAAACTCACGCCCCTTTCCTCCCCTCGCCCCCCTCTACAATACAAGCAGCGGATGTTGCTAATTTCAAAAACATCATCTCCTCCACGCCGAGTTCAGGAAGTTGATTTATAGACGGTGCTTGCAGAGTTAATTGCAGTGTGCAACACCAATCAGTCTTTGGGGAGATTTCTAAGGCGAGAGAGGATTAAATCGACAGCCAGCAAAAACAAACAAACAAACAAACAAACAAACAAACATATTCATATTTCCCATATTTATTTATCAATGTTTTAGATTGCACTCTGTCTCGGAGATTGCTCCATTTTTGTCGATGATTCAATAAGTTGACATAAACATTGTCAGCGCCAGGGTGACGCTTTATATCACTACTGCCAACAAATCTGTCTTTGGGAAAATGTATGTGTTAAAGACGCCCAAGTGATGCGCTCCCCCCTGCCCTCACCCAAAGCCCTCCACCAAATGATCATGGTTGTGTTTGGAGCATTCATCTTGATTATACAGACAGGAATGCTTTGATAATGATCTGCGGGAGACAGTCGTCAGAAGTTTGTCTAAAAACACTAAATGTCAAATCCCCGCCGGTGGTATCTAACGATCTGATGGTGTGACACAGAGCTCCCCCCCCCCCCTCTCCTCGATTTGGCCAATGAGAGGTTTGGCTCTTATTGCCTCCCATGCCTTCTCACTGTAGTGCACTGTGAGATGGAATGGAGAGCATGCAGCTGCAGACCTACAACAGCAGCGGCTCTGTGTCTGGCACAAAGTGTGAGCCCTGGGACACAAAAACACTCCGGGAAAATGGGAACAGAATTTGGTGCATTTGTTTTTGAGCTGTCAGAGCTGTTTAAGCATTTAGAGACTTATGATTGGTAAATCTGTTTCTGTCAAGGTTTGATTGATTCTGAAGTTGATTTGTAAAACTGTAGGCATTTAAAAAAAATTATAAATCCAACATTTGCACTGATCAACTTGTACTGTAGTTATGCAACAATGTCATTCTTTAAAACAAAAGACAGGAATAAGGCTTAAAGGTGGTGTGAAGTTTTACAGCCTTTTTGGGGACATCTAGAGGAAAAGGGGCAGGCAGCAATTCCACATATGGCACGCCTACATTTTAGAGCAGGTTGTCTGTGAACAAAACCAATAAAATAGATCTGATGTTGATTTTATGTTAAAAAAAATGGAACAAAATCATTTCAGTTCATTAATGTCCCAAATCTTAATGAAAGAACAAATAGAAACGCCAGTGTGCTTCTCCTCCAGCAGTGCTCAGTTTGTCCTCTATGGGCAGTTGTAGGATCAGGAGGTAATGGAGTTTCCACTGTGTTTTGATCGATTTGAATATCTATTTACATGGACAAATGGAAAGTATGTGATTTTAGAGTAATTAACTGAAAACAATTTTTATTGATATGTTATACTATTGACTTCAACATTTCCTGGTAGTGTCCTGGTAGCTTGGTTGGTAGATTGCATACCAATCCTGCAGGAAAATCCGGTCATTTGACCAATGTTCCTCCCCTCCCACTTTGACCTTGTTTCCTGTCTATCTACTGTCTACTATCAAATTAATGCAAAAAAAAATATTTTACACAAAACAATGCACTCATTTAATAGATTACATATATTTAAAGAAAATAATAATTCTGGAAAATACTTGCATCAGAAATTAGACATGTTTAAAACAACAAAAGGTATATGACATAGTGATGATAAAATTACAGGACATTGACAACGTCCTAAGAAGAGCTGTCATTAAATGCTACTAGACAAATAAATAAAGTGTCTATTTCCACACCTTTTCCTCACAGGTGAAACGCAAGCTAGATCAGGAACTGCTGTTCTAAACTGTACTGTAAAAAAAGAAGAAGATAATGAAGTGTTAGTTTTTGGTTATGATTTGAAAAAGGTCTGACTTTGTGATTAGTGTGTGTCCTGTGTGTTTGTGTAATCTTCACATATGGCCGGAGCGACTGTGCCCGCTGTCAATGCCTCCCCTGCTTCCCGTTCAGCGTGAAAACATCTTGAGCGGGCACAAACGTGGACCAACCCTCCATTTGGCTGACGTCCAAACTCAGTCTGTTGTCTTCTGGGAGAACAAGGGGAGAAATGGAACAACTGGTTTTAATGAAACAATTACAAGACACTAATTATTATGTTAATGTTTTGCTACTATCAGCCGCTGCTCACAGACGCGTGCACCTAGAGGTTCACAGCCTGCCGTGTGTTGTCTTTCAGGTGGGGAAATAGGCATTTTTCAATAGTGTACAGTAATACAAAAAGGACCACAAAGCGCCGGCTGTTGTCTTTAAATGTCAGGTACATTAATTCCCATAATGCTCAGTGCAAATAAATTAACAGTAGGATTTGCCATGATTCAAAGCCATCAATTAGAGGTGTGTGGATGGAGTGTGTGTGTGTGTGTGTGTGTGTGTGTGTGTGTGTGTGTGTGTGTGTGTGTGTGTGTGTGTGGGGTTTCAGGAGACAGTGCATAAGGTAAAAAAAATACACATGATGCACAATCGCAATGTAATGCTAGAACAACAAACAGCGGTTGATTTACTAAACATAGCTTAGTTATCAGGTAAATGGATAAAAATAATTAAAATCACATTACCCAAACCTCAGGGTCTGTTTGAAATGCCATGGCAAATCATAAAGGACATTCAATGAGATTATAGATGGAGAGACAAAGTTTATTTTATCATAAAAATACATAAAAGGACAGGTTTGAACCCAAACTAAACCAAGACTGGACTACTGTTATCAAGACAGGACTGAAAAGATTCTTGCCTTATTCTATTGTAAGTTCTGTGGCATGCTTGACCTAACACATTTTATTTTGAGATCATTAAAAATCATAAATAGTGTAAAAGTAGTACTGTTTGGAGATCAGTGTAGAAAGCCAATCATAAGCTTTTTTAATCAAATGTTACCCACAAATATTCACTTTAAAACTACAGAAATTCATCTTTTGATTCTGATTTTGAGCATATTTTAAAAGGAGCTGGAGTGTTGACCAGCTGTTGGACCTGATTTCTCACCCCGGTACATAACCAAAAGAACAAGTACAATCAGATACTGCATATGACCTGAGAGGGAGGTTTGATCTGGGTCTTGCCATCTTTATAGGATCCTTATAGGATGTATATTAAACAAAAAGTTTTAAGTTATTTGAGAGGACCTTAACAGCCCCACACATGTATGTTGGGGTGTTGTCAGGGAGGACTCAGGTTTGAACTTCAATAAACCTAACTTCATTAAACCTTCTCAATCTCCTCTCTGTCAGTGGAGTAGAAATAACCCTGAGGTCGGCAGGGTACGTTTAAATCTTTTCATTTACCTTTATATGATTTCTTTGTGAATACCAAACAGATTTAACATGGCTTACCATTATCAAAGGAGGGTCAAACAAGTACAAATAAAAGACCCCCTCTCCCCCTGAGAAAAAGAGTACTGGTATCAGTGTCAGTACAGCCCTACTTTTTGTTTACTGCAGCCCAAAAAGTTATTTTTTATAAACAGTTTAATATTTTCAAGTCATTGTTTGTGGGCCCTCGAAGTCACAGAATGAACTAGTTTGTATTTGACTGTGAGTGTGTGTGTGTGTGTGTGTGTGTGTGTGTGTGTGTGTGTGTGTGTGTGTGTGTGTGTGTGTGTGTGTGTGTGTGCTTGTGGATGATGCGTTCTTGGCCAGGTCTCTGTTTGGTTCTCTGTGGGACCACCTGGCTGAGTGATGGACAGTGATGGCGGGAACAAAGTCCCAGACGCTCTGCCACAAGTCTGTGAAAGAGGTGATTCATGAACAGTGGCCACAAGGTCTTGGCTCAGACTCTTTGATTGAAACCTGTTTAGCAACAATTGCTAATTTCATTACATGGTGTCAGCGCACACTGAGCGGCTCCTAAAAGACCCGCTTTGAACTTTCAGGGCCCAAACAATGACAGGGGCCAGTGCGGGGGGCTGACGGCAGTGTGACAGGTCGCTGGTGCATGCAAAAACAAAAACTCCTAAAAAAAATGTGCCGAAGGTTTTTCATATTGCTGAAGTCTGTCAAATATTTTGATATGTCCCACACACCATGGTGCAGCTCCTCCTGGGCTTTTAGCCTTTGAGCGCGTGAACAATTGACTTTCTTCATGATCAAGTCGCTCGCCTCCCGCCTCCAGGCAAAAGCTTTCATGAGGAGCCATGGCTTCCACTGCAGCTGTTCCTCCAGGGTTCTTCCCATGGACACCGCCGATAAAAACTCTTTGAGGAAGTAACTTCAGTTGTGTGGCCTTCTAGGTTATGCTTTTTTCACATGTAAAACTTGGTTCTACAGAGCCAACTTTTGCCTGGTATTTTTATGTCCTCATTTTTTTTAACCTTATTTTACAGTGTTCAGATCATCACCTGTGCTATACTTGATATAATACAGATGCCTCACTGCTACCCACATGAGTGCTGTGTTTGACATTCACAACTGACAACATTTACAGTTAGTCTTTTAGCAGACGCTTTAATCTAAGACTTACATGAAGCTTCCATTCACCAGTGTTACAGCTGGAACACCACTGGAGGCAAGGTGGGTTAAGTGTCTTGTCCAAGGTCACAACGGCAGTATGAACTGGGAGAGCTGGAATCGAACCGCCTACCTTCCGGTTGAAGGCCCGACCGCTCTACCACTGAGCCAATGCGCCCCAATGGGAAACATATTTTAGAACGGGGTGTGAAGTTCAACCAAGTCCTTACTAAATATTTTTTCCCGTTCAAAGAGTGAGAAGAATGAGAAGTGCAGACAGAACACGCACCATGAAGGTAACTTTACAAAGTTCACTGTAGATGTAGGCAGCTTCTGAATATTCATGAAAAATTAGCTGAGCTCACAGAGGCTGATAGAAGGCCCTTTCTGCTACAGTATTAGGTTTGTAAAGACATGAAAGGCTTGCAAACCATCCCCACTTCCTTGGCCTTATATCGAGACACAATGGCCAACCAGCCGCTCAATTAGTCTGCCATCTTAGACTGAGTGTTTGACAGGTCAAGCTAATTGTTAATCTTGCCATAACTGTTGCTCAGAGTAATTAATCATGTAACAAAAGAGCTCTCAGTGAGGAAGCCTGACTACTGTGGATGATCCAACCAGGAAGCAAGCGCCCCAAACCAAAAGGTTGTCCAATTTATTCCCGAGATTGATCAACAAACATTTAATCTTCATTTGCAGCACCTTGGTGTCAGAGTGTGAGTACAGGCTGTTTTTTTGCGATGTAAAGAAGTGCGTGCAGGAGCTCTCCAGGCTTATGAAAATGCAGAGCAGTGTGAGCCCCACCGGAGTGGAATCTAGGGGTCAAGTACCATTCATCATGAGATGGAGTGTCATTTTCTACACTTCACAAGCAGGCAGCTGCCTAAGAGGAGCAAGAGAAAAGGAGGTATTCTTTGAGGAGGAAAGAAAAGGCAGAGCAAGCACAATCCAGCTACAGAGAGGAGCTGGGGGGAGATGGGGCTTCATAGGAACACAAGGTGCCACTGTGTCAGAATTCAAATCCAAACCGTTGATGTCATTCACCTCCCCTTCCCCACCTCAAGTCATGAGACAAGCCACATTCTTGGGAATAGGAAGCTGACACAAAGAGACACCGTGTTGTGCAGTTTTGCAAGACTGAGTCAGTTGGCTGTGACCCATAAGTGATTTTTTATTCTATCTCCATGCTAAATGTCCACGGTGGCAAACAAGAGCATCTCTTGTTTGGATGAAAAAGGAATTCAAGCCTTCCAGGCTATGGGAGCTCATAAAGACCAAATTGGATAATTTGAGGGAAAATGGACAGAGGTCATATCTTTCGTCATTTTCAAGATTTAAAGATAGTCACAATAGAGTGCCGTCTCTGTTGGGTACAGAGACTCCTCCTCCTGTTTTGTTCAGTACTATTTAAAAATAAAATATTTTATCCACTAATTATTTTTATTTTTATCTGATCTATTATTACTGTCTTGATCACACAACCAGGTTTGGGATAACCTCTATCTGTAATAAATGTTGCCAGTCTCACAAGAAATGATCAAGATCCAAGAAGGTTGACAAATGTGACTTTTTTTCAATTACACTGAAAGATTGTGTGCATTTCCAAACTGCTGCTGTTGTGTTGTCGAATAGTCTAAGGAAAAGAAATATATTTTGCACCATATTTTACTATCTTTCACTCTTTTTTGATGAGGATATTAGTGGTTTATTGCATGTGGGACTGAACCTGCCTGCCCGCTTGGTTAAAGGTCTTAGCGGCCTGCTATTTTACTGTTTAAGGAGTTTGTTTACATTACAAAAAATGTTCACACAGAAGCTTTTATTTATAGCGCTTTTTTGTATCCTTCTCAGGCACCCAAAGCACTTCACAAGACGCTTCCATTCACCCCATCCACACACATTCACACCTGGGGCAGACAGAGAAGAGGACTGCCATACACACGTTGCTCACAGTCTTCCCGACCACCACCAAACTAACCTCTACAATCACATACATTCATACAGCTGTAGCACTGGAGCCAAGGTACGTTAAGTGTCTTGCCCAAGGACACAACGACAATATGAACAAACTGCCAAACCTCTGGTTATTGGACACCCTGCTCTACCACCTGAGCCACAGTGAAACATTTTTACAAAGTTTATATTGGTATAGCACATCTGTATGATTGTCATGTAAACGGCCCCTGAGGATATCAAAGAGACAAATATCCATATATGTATTTATATACAGTATGTGTCGAAAAGAAGTCTAAAAGCTAATCCTTGAGTTGTCCCTGCATGAGTCCCTGTTACTACATCAGAGACCTCCCTTTCCACACAAGCATGCCAAGCCCTGTGAAACTACAATGCCAAAAAGATCTGATGATTTCAACACAAAAGTATTCTCTGAGGAGCCACTGGATGTCCTACAGCCAACCCACCTCCACTACCGCTAAGGACCATAGCACAACACCACACCCCAAAAACCTGCAGACTATAAACACAAACAGTAGGAATCTTTTCCTAATTTGATTTGCTCCACAGGTGGTCAGCAGCTGCTTGCAAACAGGTTACTGGGCCCTGATGGACGAGCAGGGATTTTATTTTAATTGGAACAATGGACAAAATCCAGGAGGTAATTTCTTTCTTCCCTTTTTATTTATTTATTTGGCAATGCCTAGAGGTAAGTCCCTGCTCCACAGCAGCAGACACTGAGGTCTTTGTCTCTGTGCACCAGGATGGGGACTATCAGAAATCCCCTAGTCCCAGTTAACATGATTCAATGAGTGCCCTGTGTGTCAGTCTAAGGGCTGTTCTTGTTGTTCATGTTGTACACCGGAGGGAAAGACCGCGGTCCAATGACGGCTGGAGGTCTGCTTTTGCTCATCCAACTCACAACAACCCACAAGAACTCCAAATTCATATAATTCATAATTGCATGTCGTTTTTAGCCCACAGCAAGTCAGACCTTCTAAAATATCTGCAAAGAATGTCTAAATTGAATTGCTCTCTTGCTACGTCAACAATGGGCAGAAAATAATTAATAGATGGATCATTCTATATAGAAGTTGAAAGTTATAAAAAAATAAAATTAAAAAAAAGATGTCAGATTGTTCTCTGGCTGGACTCTGGAGGCAGCCACATGATCAGGTTCTGGGAACTTGTCTTCACACAAATGCAAGTGGAATCTCAGTGGAGAATGTCTTGCAGGCAGAGGGGCTTTTCCAACAATATCTGAAATCTTGTGCTTGGAAAGCCACAGGCAGAAAACAGACACCTGACCACCCAAAACAGTCAGTGCTAACCACTGCTCCACCCCACCCTAAATTCCCTACACACAACAACAACATAATACAATGTTTTGTCCTTCAAAACCTCAAGTTTTGAAAATATTTAATATGTAGCGCCATACATAGGATGAGCGATGTACTGGCCCGAACTGACCAGACAGACTACATCATTTTTAAAAGCTGAGCCTGTCTGTGTGAACACTGTTTTTTTTTTATATGCCTCAGGGCAGCATTTGCATTTGGGTATTGAGTAAATGCAGTGTAGTGTCATGGCCTTTATTTGTAAGGTGACAAAATTGCATATACTACAACATTTTACACAATGCACTTTTAATGCGAAGCAGCCGCAATGTCTTGTAAGGTCACCTTAATCAGTCTGTTCTCTCTTCGCACCAAAATAAAACTTTCATCATTGTATCCTGAACTTGCCCTGGTCTCCCACAGCTGATGTTTGTTGTGAGCGGCGCTGTCAGAGAGGATAAAGAGAGGTTACCTGGTGGCTGAGAGCAGATTTATCCACACTGATGTTTTGATGTCACCATCAGCTGCTTCAGGCACTTTGCTGTTGTAACCAACCAAACCCAATCAAATCTTTGAAGTAGTCATGTATGCATAACCGTGTCTACCTTAATGCTGAATAATTAGCAAGTGAACGCGTGCCTCACTGGGATTGCTACCTCAGGGCTAATCTTGCTTTTCCTGCTTTGATCATTACGCTAATTAAATCTGGCTCCCTTGACAGGTTGGGGGCTAAAAAACAGGTAGGTGTCATAGGCACCTCGCCGCCGACAGATGCACCTGGTGTGTGTGAGCGCTGCAGCTGTCAGCGCCCATGCCTAAGAGTCAGATGGCACTGTTGTTAATTCAAACCGATGTCTCAAAAGGAGAGAAAAAGGAGGGGAACAACTCATTCGTTAGACACCCAATTCTCCCGTCTGGAGGCGAGCGCGGCTGCATCTTTACGGCAGCTTTGGCCAGAGGAGGAAAGAAGTCATGTTGTCAGACCTCAGTGTCAGCTCGCGTCATCAGCAGCGCCTAAAGGACAAATTAGAAGTGTGTTTCCAGAGACGTGTCAAAAGTATTCTCAGTCCACATCACAGCTGGGAAACTGCAAAAAAAGACCTGAACCAAAGTCAAATGCCAAAAGGAGACAGGAGAGGAACTCACCTAGGATTGATTAAAATAGAGACATTACAAGATTTACAAGGAAATTAGTTATTTTAGTTATATTAAAAAAGACAGTTCCAGTCCAATCAGCTTGATACAAATGCATAGCTGAATCTCATCCCTCTTTAAAAATGAAAATGCTTAAGAACCTTAGATGTGGCTGCCATCCCAACTCAGACATGATCTTTACCTTATTATTACATCATATTGTTACATAATTGTCTTTGATATTAAAACAGGAATGTAAGTATAATGCAGCAACATATAATTTTTTCTTCCATGTTCCACATTAAGTTTGTAAGATAGGGTTGGACAAAATGAATCATCTGGGCATGTTGGATCTGCTCAGTTGTAAGTGTGATGTTTTGCCGAAGCCTACATCTTGATCCAGTTTCACAACACAGAGTGTGCAGTAGTAATTAGTGTCTTCAATATGTTGAACCATCCCACATACCTGTTTAATCAAACCATTCTGGGCATGTATTCAGCCTTCAAAGGCAGTTCTTAAAAGGACTCAGAAAACACAAAAGCAAGTTATCTCTGAAATTCCTTTTGATCGAGATCATTAATGTTTTGGAATCGTCATTGACATAAGGCCCGGTTTTGTTGCTGAACTCCTGGATGCGTTTCTGTGCCGTGGAAGTTGAAGATGTTTGGGAAATTGCTCAGATTATAGTGTTCATGTGCCATTTGATACTGGTTCCAAGAACAAGGGGAGCTGTCGCCAAACCAGATTACACCAATGAGAGCTGGCGGAACTGGTCGTCCTTTCATAGACCACATGCTCTTCTTACCGAGTGGACACATTTTATTATCATGGTAATCGTTTTTGTAATTTCAGTATGAACATCCCCACCCTACTCCATTTACAATGAAGGAACCTCAAAACCTAAGTCAGTGAAGCAACAATGGTTTAGTGGAAAGGACAAACAATAAACTTGAACAATGGTTATTATTTGTTAGTAGCTTTTGTGGATTTTGCAACTGTTTTTACAAAATGCAACTTTTCAAGATGTGCATCCTCTAAGGAACAGAATGGTTGGAAGTGACCCTTTTAGCAGCATATTAACTAAAATTGTGCAGGATTTGGGACTGAGCTGAAAGCCAGCTCATTTCATCATTTCAATACCACATAAAAAAGGAAACAGATTTTGTGAACCTGTTCAGACTTTTAAAGGAGTTCAGGCAGACTTTGGACATTTGTGCAACGTTAAAAAAGGAATAACAGACCTGTGTCTGATATCTTACAGAAGGTTGTTGTGTTTTCTCTTTCTCCCTTATTCTCTTTCTGTTTTTAAGTTTGGAATTTGTAAAAAAAACATGTTGTAGTGGTGAATATGTGAACAATAACACACTGCTGTGGCATTCTGATTATTGTCTGAGAGATGCTCTTCATAGCTCTCCAACGAGAACATCAAAGGCACACACAATACATTCATGGAGCTTATGAAGACGTTTCTGTCAGACGAAAGCTCGCTCCATCTCCAAACCTTTTCAACATAAGCCCGTCCAGTCTTTGAGCCCGATCTGCTCAGGCAGATGCCTCACAACTGAAAATCCTTAAACTTCTTTTCATGTTATTTGGTTTAAAATGGCTTATCATTTACCATTTGTCAAACCTCTGTCCCGTTTAGATTATGTCTGTGAGACAACAAAAAGGGCTTCTATGTAGTATAATAAATTAGTGTAATTCTTTACATAGCATACAAACAAGTAGAAGAGATGGTGGCCCAGGGCAACAGGACATACATCCTGAGGTTGTGTTCTTATATGCGCTACCTCTGAATGAAGTCAAAGAAAAAAAAATATCTTGTACTGTATATTATACATTATATTTTAAACAATTGGATAAGAGGATAACAGTTAGATGTCTAATCAGTCAAATCTGATTGAAATCCCCTGCAAACAGATAATGTCAGGTCCTGCTCAAACTGACTTGAAACATACAGTGTTCAATGTCAGGTCTTTGGGAAACAATCATTTTTAATTCATTATTTTATAACTTTGTATAAGCTTGATTCTGAAACATAGTTAGACAGCAAGACCGGAAATGCAGTCCTAATTGAATCCATCTAATGTTACATTTATATCTCAAATATGGGAAAACAAAAAGGGTGGTAGTGTATGTTCCCTTCTTAGGGATAATATTCTTATCAGAAGCTATCACTTGGGAGTTTTCATCATTTGAGTATGTATCATACAAAATGGAATAGAAGTTTTCTCCATCTATATTATACAGTATGTAGATCTTTACAAACCACCCAAATGTCATCATTTTATTAAAGAGTTTACTGAAATGCTTTTGTTTTTGTTTTTTTGTTTTGTTTTTTTCTTTTTCAACATGTTAATGAGCCGAGCCATAACAGAGGTCACATATGCACTTAGTCATTACTAAGGGTGTTCATATTTCAGATGTCACTGTGTTGATGTTGCTCAATCTTTTTTAATCTGTCCATAATTTACTGCTGGACCTACTGTTGTTCAGATGAGACACAATAATGATAAAACCAGGACACAGTTTACAGAAGCAGTCAGGTTTGAAAATGCCTCATAATGTCAAGTTCATGATTCGATATACTCCTAGGGTTTTAAATGTTATGGATGTCATTGCTCCTGTTAAGGTTAAAGTGATCAGGATGAGGCAAAATGAATCTTTCTGTCATGGTACAGAAAAAAGAATGACAAAAAGCCGTAAGAACATGGCGTAAATCAAAGTTCTTAATTCATTGTGAGGTATACTTATGTTCATTCATTCATTCATTTTCTACCGCTTTGTCCCGTTAGGGGTTGCGGGTGACTGGAGCCTATCCCAGCAGCTTTGGGTGAGGTGGGGTACACCCTGGACAGTGGCCAGTTTATTTGTGCAGGGACCATATACAAAAGAATTATTCATTCATTTATTCATTCATTTTCTACAGCTTATCCCGTTGGGGGTCACAGGTGACTCAAAAGCATAAATAAAAAATTATTATTCAGATGTTAACTTGACAAACGTTTTGAATAGTGGGGATGCCTTATAAATGATATCCTATAGGTACTATGTGTAGCTTTCAGGCAAAAAATAGCTTGCTATGTGTTCCTTTTAGACATATTCATGGGATTGGAAAAATTGACAAAGTTAGTGTATGCTCAATTTCATTTGGGCGTTCAGGTTCGAATTTCCTGCAAAAGATCTGCAGATGTGACATAATGCGCACTCATGCTACTTGATGGATGTAAACAGCGCAACTACAATCACCTGTGAAGACTTAGTTGAGATGGAATCTGTGGTCGGAGAGAAGCCACCAGCCTCTAGCACAACCCAATCACCCACTAACACTCCTAACACAAACATTAAAAAGGGATCTTGTAGCATTAATTGATGTCATACAGAAGCTACTTGTAGCTTTCTCATATAAACTGTAGCCTGCTTATATTAAATGTCATATGTTACTGAAAGACCAAATCCAAATGTATTCCACTTGAGTTCAAATTACTCAATGTGTGACTTCTAAATGATTTAATGTGAAAATATTTCACTTTAAAAGGCCTCTTTAGGGCGTCTTGCCCTGTTTTAGCTGCAAAACAGAAGTAATACTATACATGTGAATATCGGGGCTGTAGGATGGTATCCTCCTGCCTCCATCCTTGAGGTTGAGCCCACAGGCAGCATTTCTGAAGAATCACAAGAAATTCATTTCCGGCCTGAATGGAAAATAAGAAAGGCATTCCTCATGACAGGCCTCTCTTCCTGTCATCTGCAGGCCACAAGTCCACTCTGCTATTTATAGAAAGCACTTCCTTGTTCTTTCTTGATCACAAGCAGGAATCAGAACTCATCAGGTGATTGCATTAACAAATTACAGATGGCAGGAAGTCTGTTTGGACTTTAGGCAAAGGTAGTGTGCAGCAGTAAGCTCAAACTCCAGGGACACACATGGAACAAAGATAATAGTAAATGACTAGGGTTTATAAGATGAGACTATTAACCGTATTTTAATGTGTTTAGAATTAGTTTTTGCTTTTTTGTTCAGTTCAATATATGTGAGATTTATTTAATTCTCCCTATTTACACTGAGTCACTTTGGTCTCTTTTTAGTCCTGATTTGTTTCATTTTTTAGGAACGTTCTGTTAACTTATAAACGTAAGTATTTGTGGCCGGACTAAAACTGTCAAAGGGCTTTGTTCTGCATCTCCAATTATATATATAAAAAAGGGGAAAGAAAGTTCTGGAAAACCTACCCTGAAGAAGGCTATTGGTTGCCCGCTATGCACTTTGGACCTTCTCTTATATCAAAGGGCTGGGTTTGGCCTCCGGTGTGTGTTTATGGCTCATGTGATAGTTTACAGCAAGAAATATTCAGCTTGATCACAGTGGCACATTTTTATTTATATTATATATATATATATAGGCAGGGCAATTTTATTTCTATAGCCCAATTCATACTCTGGGTAACTCAAAGTGCTTTACAGGAATAAAAGACAATTTACAAGATTTAGAAACATTTAAAAAACATAAGGAAAATTAAAAACATTTTAAAAGAATAGTGCAGTCAAAGACACTTATTACTTACTATATATATATATATATATATATATATATATATATATATATAGTTTTATTTATATAGCGCCTTTCCAGAGCTCAAGGACGCTTTACATATCAATTATTCATTCACTCCACAGTCACACACTGGTGGTAGTAAGCTACATCTGTAGCCACAGCTGCCCTGGGGCAGACTGACAGAGACGTGGCAGCCATTCCGCGCCTACAGCCTCTCCGACCAACACCATCAACATTCAACACATTCATACGAGGCAAGGTGGTTTAAGTGTCTTGCCCAAGGACACAACGACAGTATCAGGGTTCCCACTCTTTTCTCGAAATGATTTTCCAGGACTTTTCCAGGACATTTTCAAGACTTTTTCAGCTGCTACAGTGCGAATCAAGTCATCACAACTAAGACTGGGCGATATAGCGATATTATCACATCGAGATATATTTTGAAACAGATCTGATATTGTACCTATACCGTTGTATTATAGTTGTGCAAAAATTGTTGTCTTTCACAATGCCATCTGCTTTCCTCTACTTGCAATGCCACACTACTAAAACAATAGTTATTTACTACTTTAGTTCATACACTGCTATTTTACTTGCTGATATCAGTTTAAAAGTCCAAACTCTCAGTCAAACTGTATTCACTAACGTTAGAAAATATTAACTATTATCGGGACTTCTAAATGACTTGCATCTGCTCGCACCAAGGCACATTACCTATCTGGTATACATAATGGCATAAACTGATGAGTTATGTGTTTTTGACTCTTTATTTTGATTTATCAAATCTTTGTAACCGTTTTTGTCAATTATATTGCTAAAATGAATAGACTTTTTGTATAGCTAAGTGTTTAAATTAGGGATGCTCATTTTGATTAATTTTCCCGACCGACAACCGCCGCTCCTTAATCGATTATTAACCATTAACTGATAAGATTATAATATTGAATTGGCATTAACGGCTTAGTGTACAACGCCCTGGTCCCGTGACGTAAACACGCTACAAAAGAAAGCCTGCGTTGTGCTTGCACGTCGTCATGCAAACCCCAACAATACATATATACCAAATTAAAGCTTAAAGTCTCATCTTTCAGACGATATAAACCATTTTAACACGTTACAACCACAGCGCCGACACCAAAGCCTTTCTTACAGACAAGCACATAGATTTAGTTTGGACTTGTCTTACCTTTTGACGGGTCTCTTGGACTGAAACAGCAACAAATGCACGTAAGTGTGTCTTTCTGTCCGTAAAGGTCCAGTGAATAATATCCAGTAAAATAATTAGGTAAGACATGTTATATCCTCCAAGGCTCAAAAACTGCAGAGAAGTGTTTCCAACTTGAAAACTGCTGTGACATTTTTTGTCATTTCTATTAATAATAAAAGCCATAAGTCCTTTCGAGACCGCGGAAAAAGCTACTAAAATGCTAACAGGAAGTGTTAGCCTTCGATTGACACCTTTTTCAGCCAATTGTGATGAGTTTTGACATGGGCGGGACCTGGATATGCACCAATGGCCACACAGACATCTTCATGCATGTGTCAGGTGTGTGGTTGCGCGTGCCGACGCGCTCCGTGAGTTAATAAATATAAGCTATATAGCTATTTTATTTTTAAACCATGCAGCAAACAAAAAAAAAAACTTTAAAAAAACTTTAAAAAAAAAACATTTTAAACCGTTTAACTGATAGTATTAATCGGTCAAAATATTTACTATAGGTTAACGGTTAAACGGTCAATATGAGCATCCCTAGTTTAAATGCAAAATCCATTTAGCCAACTGGTGTATGAAATGGATCTGAAGTAAACCAACCACAACCAAAAAGTGCATTTTACCCGGACTTTACCTCAAACTTGCGACTAAAGAAGGCTCAATCGCTTCTCGGGTCGACATTAACACACTGACAAAATCATATTTAAATTATATTCAGAATTTAAAATATTTTTATACCACTTTTTAAATGTGTGATTGTGTAAAGGTGTTCACGAGATAGAGATACCAACCTCTCGCGAACTTGCTTTCAACGTTGAATGAACACTCGTTCTCATGGAGACGCGGTGTGCACGGAGGGGAGGGGCTGTGTGTGTGCACGCGCGCGCGCGCATGTAAGAGACGCATGAGTAACATAGAGACGGAGGGAGCAGATAAAGAAAATGCAGCTGAATGAATACGCTGCGTGTTTTAAATAGCGTTAAAAATGAAAGACATTGACAACGACGAAAACTAATTTTATTTTATATTTTAGTTAGTTTTGCCTGGGGGATTAATTATTTAAATTTGGCAACCGTGAGCATGAACGCTTGTAAAAACAGAATGTAATGTGTTGTCTCATTTATTCGGCAAAACAAGTGGTTTTGGTCAAGTTTAAAAAAAATAGTTTTTACACATTTCAGTCTCGTCTTATTTCGTCAACGATATTGCATATTAGTCACAGTTATCCTTTAATGACGTGGGTGTCGTCTCTCAGCTTCTTGTCTTAGTCAGGGGAAAAAATGTCGTCAATGAACATTTTTCACCATAGTTTTCGTTAACGAAATCAACACTGGTTGTCAGACAGGAGTACCGCACGTGCACATTTGCCACAGAACTCACAATGTCCGTAGTTGAGAGGGGCAAACCAGCGTACTGAGATGTCAAATTGCGTACTTGCTTGAAAACAGATATTCATGCGTAAAATAACCCGTTTCCAGGACATTTTACTTTTTTCCCCATTTTCCAGGACTGGAAAATTGGTCTTTCATTTTCCAGGTTTTCCAGTAGTATGAACTGTGGGGAGAGCGGGAATCGAACCTACTACCTTCCGGTTGAAGGACGGCCGCTCTACCACTGAGCTACTGCCAGCCCTTATTACTTTATTATTTATTATATATTGTTGTAGTGTAGGCGGAGCTAAAGAGGAAGGTTTTTAACCTCCCCTTGAACTTTGTTAAAGTTAAGGCTGTTCCAGATTTTTACTGCATGAAACTTCACCCTGTTTAGTTCTAACTCTGGGCACGAGCAGAAGGCCTGTCCCAGATGTTCTCAGAGTCCGAGGAGGTTCATAAGCTACTAGCATGTCAGAAATATATTCTGGGGCTAAACCATTAAGAGACTTGTTTTAAAGTCTATTCTCTGAGCAACAGGAAGCCAGTGCAGAGATTTTAAAACTGGACTGATGTGGTTGTACTTCCTGGTTTTGGTAAAAACCCGAGCACCAGTGTTCTGAATAAGCTGCAGCTGTCTTAACCCTCGTTTTGAGAGACCAGTTTGGGGGTCACTGCCCCGAGTGCTCCGGTGACCATGGCACCACTGTCGCCTTCACCTTCCAATATATATATATATATTTTTTTGTTTTTGTTTGTTTGTTTTTTGTTTTTTTGGGGTTTTTTTCGTTTGTTTTTCTTTTGTTTTTGTTTTTTTCTGGAGAGATGATCACTGTGTGGCTGCCCTCAATAGATTTTCCTAAGTCAAGATTGTCTTCAGTCTGACTGGTATCCTCTGATGCCTTTGTCATTCATTCATTTATTAATTAACTTTTTTTGCTTGTCCCATTAGGTGTTGCAGGTGACTGGAGCCTATCCCAGCAACTTTGGGCTTTAGGTGGGGTTCACCCTGGACAATGGCCAGTTTGTCGCAGGGCTGACACTTACAGACAGACAGTGACAGACAACCATTCACTCTCATGTTCATTACTAAGGACAGTTTAGAGTTTCCAACTGACCTATACATGCATGAATTTGGGTGGTGGAAGGAAGCCGAAGTACCCAGAGAGAACCCACAGTAACATGGAGCGGAAATGCAGACTCGTCACAGAAAGGCTGGAGATGGCCAGCCTAGGATGTTCGAATTGGCCAGCTGAGGCCTGAACTCATGATATTCTTGCTACACACATCCAGACACCAATGCATTAGAATATGTAATGATAAAGGTATTAGAAAAAAGGTTAGATTTGATTCATGTGGATGCAGGAAGACAAACATAAGTGTGATAAGAATCAGTGGACACAAAGATGGTAATGCACAAGACTGTAATGCAAGGTCTGAACCGTCTCTAAAAACATGATGTACTGAAGTGCTCCGTAAAACAGGGCTATAGTAAAGTGTGCACTGTAGGGTCCATCAGTGAGAACGAGCAAACTAAGTCCATCCCTGCATCACAACAGTTGATAATATGCTAATATCTGGGGGCATCAGCGGCTACAGCCCAAGCAGAACTAACATGTTAAGCCCAAACATTGGGTTTGCAAGGAAGTGGGGAGTCAGGGGAAAAGAAATACATCAAACAGAGATGCCCCATCAGTATTAGGGTATGGAGAATCAACAAGCTTTTTAAAGGAGAGGCTTATGCTCAGACATCACAGTGCCAGTTGCAAGGACCGAGCATTTCCTGAGGCCGGGATCGCCATTTCTCATTTCTTACACTAATGGAAAAAACTTCATACAAATAATCTTTTCTGGAGCAAAGGAGGTATATTTGCATGCAAAACAAGGCTGTGCGCAATCTGAACCAGAAGAGATGCAAAATGAGTACAAGAAGTGTGGAAACTGGCACCTTTTAAAAGTTGGCCAACTGTTTTGTAGGTGTGTGTGGGTTTGTGGACATTCATCTACAAAGTATTCTGCTGTTGTCCAGTGGTTCTAACAAAGTATGTACAGATTCCCGCCGACCAATCAGAGTAAAAAAGATTATCAGATGTGTTTTTTTTATTTCTGGGTTCCCCTTTAGACTGACCCCAACTACAGAACCCAGTGCCCTTTACACCGGACATACATACATAAATATATTTATTTGTTAGCATTTTACCTAGACTGAGACTAAAGAGACTGAGACTTTTTCTCATAAATAATGTTCACTAATCTGTTCTGTGTTAGTGAGCACTTCTCTTTTGCTGGGATAATCCATCCACCTCACAGGTGTGGCATATCAAGAAACAAGAGCATGATTTATGAGAAAAAGTCCTTTTGTGTATATAGAAAAGGTTTTAGATCTTTGAGTTCAACTCATGAAAAATGGGGGCAAAAACAAAATTGTTACATTAAAATTTTTGTTCAGTGTAGTTTATCCTCCAGTCCTGGTGTTAGTCCTCAATTTAGTCTCAGCTTTAGTTCATAAGCCCGTCATGGGCAAAACAACTAAAAATAGCTGCTTCATTCCACAGACACCAAACTTAGGCAAAATGAGTTAAACACGTGTGTGTAAAATAGACAGGCATTTTTCTTGACTATTTTGCTCGAGTTATATATTTTTTAATTATAATTTTTCTGTAAAATGATCCTCAATTTGATCCAGTAAACATGCAACTAAAAGTCAAATTTATTGGCCCCAAAATTCAAGCCCGGCAAAAAATTATGTCCCCCTGGAAAATGAAAATACATTGTGCCTATGGAAAGTGAAAGTAATTTTTTTCAATGTAGAAATATAAAACTTACATCCATCTGTACATCCATAGGACACCTCAGGGCAAACAGAAAAGTTTATTACAGCCATACCGTAAATTCAACAGGAAATCTACTATGTTGGGTGGAATGCGTGACCATCTAAATCGCACCCCTTGTGCTAAAGGCTTTTCATCTAAACAGCTACAAAATTTGGTGAGTATCATTTAGACACGTGTAACAAAAAAGTTATCAATTTGTTTTTTGATACATTTGTGGCTGAGGTCGATGAGTCTCTGAAGAGGCAGCCATTTCTTTGGATCCTTCCTTTGGAGGAGGCCCCTCCAGAGCCAAGGCTAGAGTCTTGGAAAACTTGTAAAGTTCTACTTTTAGACAAGTAATATTTACATTTTGCCTTTTTAAACAGGGTGGTGCAGTGATTTCTGAGTCATCTCAAATCTCCAGCCAGTACTTTGTTTTTCTCGCCTTAGCCCAAGCATAATCTATTATTTTCAAAGGTTTAGACAGCTCCCAGGAAAACCAGGAAAACCAGGGATTGTGGAGACCTTTAACTCTAAATTACAAGGTGGTGTAGCAGGCCCCAACAGTAACACAGGCCCGAGGTGATGAAGCAGGCTCCAACCAGAAGAAGATTCAAGCAGTAGCACAGGCCCGGTTATTTGACATTATTGTGAAGTTTGCGCTTTAAAGCACAAAATGCAAATGTCCCGCGGTCTCAAGGGAGGCGAGGGCCTTTATCGCCGCTTGCGGCTTTAATTATTTTTATTTTCTTTACACAATTTTATCTCTGTTGGAAGTTTGTTCCATTCTGTTATTGCTATTAAAGAAAATGCAGATTGTCCAAATGCTGTTTATCTTTTTGGTATGGTACATTGGCCAGCAAAGATTGACCTTGTTGTTCTGCTCTTTTTTTTTAGATGGTAACTTGACAGACTTTTTGAATAGTGGGGGTG
Source organism: Perccottus glenii (assembly GCA_024416835.2). Taxonomy (NCBI): domain Eukaryota; kingdom Metazoa; phylum Chordata; class Actinopteri; order Gobiiformes; family Odontobutidae; genus Perccottus; species Perccottus glenii. Next base: position 805,538 of record JALDQB020000023.1, on the reverse strand, counting down.
CCTTATTAATAATGATTTTAAAGGTATTATGTGTAGTTTTTAGGCAAAAAAAAGCTTGCTATATGTTCCTTTTAGACATATTCATGTCATGGGATGGGTAAATAGGCACAGTTAGTGTATGGTCATTTTCATTTGGGCGTTCAGGTTTGAATTTCCTGCAAAGAATCTGCAGAGGTTCCATGAGAGACACTTGGATTATTCTAAAGTACCGCATAGGCAAAATCATACGCAAATGACTGGATGGTGTGGTTTAAAACTGTTTAAAGCAAAGCGTAGATTTAAGCAAATGAGCCACGTGGCTTAAGTTTAATTTCTGACAAATGTAAACAAATGTAAACAAAGCGCTGTTTTACTGCAGCAAACATCAACAGTGAACAATAAAAGTCAGGTATAAGACGCTGTGGCTCTAAAGCTGTGTCTTTTAACAACTGTGGTTTATGTAGATATTAATAAAAGATGCAGACCTATGGCTACAGACCTTCCGGTGATGTATGTTACGGTACAGGATAAATGTTTTTGTAATTAAAATGTACATAAAAGAGCTTTGCTTCCAAAAAACCATTTGATTCAGAAAACAGCGGCATTACTGCCCAACACTGAAGAGTTTGTGCCGCTATGCCTCCACAGTTTGTGTGTGGTCATGTGACTGCATGGCAACATGTGATTGGTGAAACACAGTCATGTGGTAGATCCACTGGTGGCAAAGCATTGAATATGTAGAATAAATGGTTAAAAAAAAAAAGTAACTTGTAGCTTGAGTGTAGCCCAATGTAACTGAGTAAGAGTCAGAGTCATTCTTCACAAATCTACTCAAGTAAAATTTTAAAGTATTGTGCGGAAAAACTACTTTTATTATTTTTTTTTTCAAAATGTTAGTAATGTAACCCGTTACAACCCACCTCTGCCCAGGACTAAAACACAGCACAATCTCAAACACAGACTGGTCTAAAACTAAACTTTTAGTATACCACCGTAAAGTAGAGAAAACTTATACTAGTCCCAAAAATGTTTTGTTTTGATTCGTTTCAAATGAGAAAAAAGCAGCATTGATTTTAAAAGTATTTTATGTCCCTATTTAAACGAGTTAGAGAGGATGTTTTCAAAGACTTAGAAACAAACAACTGTTAGTGAGTTTTTGAAATGAGTGCATGGGTAAGAACAGCCCCCCTTCTTCACAGCTCATTTCGAGGGAACGCCTCCCAAAGCATTACCCAACTGCCTGTTGCTTTACCGTGTCAGAATACAAGTTTGTATCTTTCCCAAACTCCCAAAAATAATATAATAATATATTTTCACAAATGAACACATGCAGGTTACCTGTCTGGCAGAGATTTGGCGACAGAAGCATCAGTAGGAAACGCCTACTGTGTCTTCAGACACGCCATTGTGAAAAAGTATCTCCAAGACACTCCAAGAGACATTTTTCTCCTCTCGTATACTTCAAAAAGGAGATTTTCTTTTGCAACTACCTGCTTCATGTTGTTTCTCAGCCATTTTGCAACTTCACAGTCAATGGATGAAAGCCATGGATAGCACCGGACTGTCTACGCATGTGCTGAAACTAACAGACAAGCCAGAGGGCCAATAGGTAATGCTTGCCAAGCATCTATGATTTTGGTTCCATGGAGTACAAACTTTATGATTATATTTTTTTTTTCAGTACACATATTTTACAGTTGGAGAGACAGGGAAAGGCAAGGAACAGGGGAAAACACAGTGGATCTTACCATGTTCTTTTTAACCTTTTTTTAAAGCATTAATAATCTCCTATAACCTATTAGTGAAGGGAAGAGTGGTGACCAGGAGCTGGCCAAATATTGAGCACCACACTTAAGCCAAAGAAATCTTGTTGACTGTCGAGATGTGTGTCTATTTCACAAACAAGTATAGTATTTAAATATACAGTATATACAGTATATAAATGTGTCATTTCTAAAATATCAATAACACTTTATTCACTTCAGCAAATCTACTCAATTAAATATTTTTGTGAAATAGAATCAGAATGGAAATCAATGACAACACGTCTGCTCATGAATGAAAGACTAACATCGTCCATGCACAACATCAATTTTCACTTTTCATCTACACACAAATAAAGAAATAGCTCTGAAAATCCGCTGCGAAAACAATGTCCGATGGAGACACACTCTCTCCGTGCACCTCTCTCTTGTCATGCCAAATTGTGTTTTACAGCATCTGTTCATTATAGATGGCCAACATGATGGATATGGTCATAATATTAATGTAAGACTGGCACAGCTGAGACATGAATCATGACCAACTTTATTTCAAAGCTGCCGTTTCATTGGGCCACCACTAAAAAGTGATATATAAATGTCAGTGAATGGCAGCCGTAAAGCATTATGAAGTACATTTGATGATGCATTTTTAGCTTTATCAACCCGCTGGTATTTACTAATGTGTCTTCTTCATGTGACAACGCCGCTCGATGTCCATGTCAGCAGAGACTTAAGAGACTGTAAGAAAAATAAACCTTTAGACAAAAAGTCTTTCCATGAAGAGAAAAGGTGAACGGTGAAAACAGAGACAGAGCACGACTGGAGAAGGCTTTGTTTAATGTTGACATAAGGTGTTTTTTCTTTCAAATCTGACACCTCTCAATGTTTTTATTTAACAGGACAAAGCAGTTTACATTGGTATGTGTGTCATTTTATATGAACTTAAAGTTATGCCTTTTCACCTTTTCTGACCTTACATCATTTTCTTTTCTCCCGGAAAAAGGCAGGACTAATTATCTTTTATTTATACATTTCAAAGTGTTTATTAAATTGATTTAGTTTATGGAAATATGGTTATTGCTGCTGCTTGAAATTCAATTTCAAGAGCCCAAAATCTAGTACAGTTAAAATCAAAGTATTTAGTGAAAAAGTACAAACTTAGATTAATAATACAAGCATATATATTCTAAAACAACATTTCCTAAAGATTTTAACTAAATTTGTATACATCATAAATATTTAATACTATCTACCACTGAATTCTGAAAATTTAAAACTATATACACATATTATTTAGAATACTTTATTTTGATCAGACAGGAGGGAGTGTTTGATTACCTGCTTGACTAGTTTCGGCTACTTACGTAGCAGAAGTGTAAAAGTATGTGATATGTCTTGTAGCCTGCTTAAGCTTATGCCCCCTACTGTCTGACTCTTTCTCCAGGCTCGCATCCCAGGTGTGGAATAGGTTGAAGCCTCCCTTGTCATGGTTCAACCTTCGTTTTCCCCATTTTCAAATCCTGATGGCCTTTATGATCCAGTGATGGTATTTGTTAATTTTGGCATGGAAGACCCTGACATTGTTTCTGGCAGTAGGTAGTAGTAGTAAGCTCTTCCTACTGACAAAACATCTTAAGCAGGCTACAAGACTAGCCGAAAACTAGTCAAGCAGGTAAACAAACCCTTGCTCCTGTCTGATCAAAAGTAATGTATCCCAAATAACTTGAAATAGAAGACTGTATGAACGTACACATATTATTGTAGAGATCCAATTCAAAATATTTTTCCATATATATAAATACTGTTACACATTCTATATGATAATTGAATTGTTTCTATGAATTGAAATAATTAACTATTCAATAACTTTGTCACAGTAGAATTGTAAACAACACAAAACTCATACCATTTTTCATAAAGCCAAATGACCAATTTCAAATCTATCTTCTATCTATCGTCTTTTATTGTAATTCTTACTCCTCTCCAGTTGGTGGCGAATGTACATGTTAATTGGCTATTATCTTGAACTGTCTCATCTTTGTCACGTTGCATTCAGTTGCAAAAATGTCATTGCAGCTGAGTGTGCGAAGTTTCTTCAAACCGCCAAATAGTTCTGATTTTGTTAATAAAAGTAAAAAAAGAGGACATGATGCAGTGGAGGATGAAGGAGGAGAAAAAGACAACACTGAACAGATCAGGCAGATCTACAGAACAGCATTTAAATTATATGTATTTTTGTTATTTTCTTTTGTAGTCAGAATTATATTGTGTAATTGTATTTAAATATTGAACATGAAGTGCCGTTTTTGTTCATCTGTTGTTCATACATAAAATAAATGATATATATATATGAAATAGTAATTTCTTAAAATGTGAGTAAAACGAAAAGCCATTATTAAATTATAATTATTATAATTATTATTAAAGTATGAAAATGTAAAAATGACAGGTAATAAATAATTATAACGGAGATTTTACAACTCAAATGTCAAAATAACAGAAAGTGAAAAAGTGGTTGTAGCTAACAAACAATTTTTATTAATTCCTATGGATTGATAAGTGATTAGTGATTAGATTCACAAGTATATTGTATTATATTAGAGCCTTTTGTATTATTATAAAATGACTCTGAAAGCAACATGCTGCATAGAAAAAGTCAAAACATGGTGAAGACACAAGACCCAACTTGAAGTGTATGGCTCTGACTAATGGCCACTGGTTAGTCCGAAGCTTGTGCTGCTGACAGTCGGCAGAAGGTTCATATCAGTTATTACTATAATCATTGTAACTGGTCAAGTGGCCTGTCATGTGTGTGTGATCACCACTGGCCATCCCTCATCTCCCAAACATAAAAAAATATATTCATCTATAGTTTTCTTCCATGAAACAGTGATAAGTAATGTAAATGAGGAGGGGGTGTTGTGCTGTAATCACAGCTCACCCCTCTCTGGTTTGGAGCAGCGGAGGCTGTAGCTCAGGCCTGATTCAGCTCCACTCTGCTGTTCTCTGCTTGGCTCTGTGGAAGTCGTCTGCTGCTCCCTACAGTTTAAAGCCAGCTCCTGACTGTGCAGCGCCGCTCACTCACTGCTCACTCTATAACTGTCAGACTCTACTGGGTTCACTTCAGTCTCCAAAATCATCTGCAAACTTTAAACATGCGGTACTAGGAAACTACTCACTGGGTTAATCCAATGTGATGCAATTAAATAAATTTGCAAATTAAATAAACAAAATTACATGACAATCAACTTTCTCTTTTTTGTTACTAATTTATATTTCCAAAAATTACAAGAGGAAAAGCAAATTGTAATGTGAAAAATAAAAAGACTATGTTTACCTGCACTGTGGTAAAAGATATGCATTTTGCTGTTTTGTTGTTCTATTTATATATATATATATATATATATATATATATATATATATATATATATATATATATATATATATATATATATATATATATATATATATTATTATTATTATTATTATTATTATTATTATTATTATATATATTTTTTTTGTGATTAAGTATGTGGCTATTTTTTTAACATTTTTAGATATCTTACTCTTCTCATCACAATTTTATAGACTTGGCTTTAATTTCTTTACATGCTACAAACAATAAAAACTTATCACTTTATCCCAAACAAATTATAAATTTGTTTGTATTATACAATGTTCTGGTGTTGTCTAATAACCATAATCAGGAGTAATGAGTAACATTTGAATGTTAAATTTTATAATTGTATCCTTCAATGAATCCACAAAACAATAGTTAAAATAGTTAAAAATAGTTATAAAATAAGAATTTATTTATTTATTAAATTTCAACTTTTGCATACTTCTCTCTTGTCACATTGCCCATAACCAGATGCAAATGAAAGACCTATGTTGCAATCTGCTGTTTTTAGTTTCAGACAATGACCAGTCTCTGAGTCAGTGTTACACCAAAATCTGATGAAGACTGACACTGAAATATAAGGCTGTATCACAAAGAGCTGGCTTCAGATGAACTGGTCCTGCTGTCCCGTGTCTCGGGGAAAATCTGCAAAAACACTCAAATGTCCCCGTGTTTCCCTCTTCCTTTCCCGATTGTCCTGTTTCTTTTTTTTTTTTTTTTTTTTCGTCAATATCAATAATAAAGCCAAAGCAGCACTCTTTGTTTGTAACTCATTTGTCAGTCGACTGTCTATGTGTCAGTCACAGAGTTGCCATGGTTTTGGCAATATTAATTCATTGGAAAATATCAACAGTGTTCCACATGTCTGTAACCCAATAATGATTAGTTCATTTACATGCTTAAACGTGAGGTTATTGCTAAGTGTCTCTTCTCCAGCTTTCATCGTTTCAGTCTGTCATTATGCCAAAAAGAAAGTCGACATTTACTAACGAGCTTAAGAAACAACGGTTTGCTTTAAGGAAAGCACATGTTTGTTACATGTTAATATCATAAAAAACTCAATCAATTCACAATTTTGTTAGTGTTTACTGATGGTATATTGATTTTGCGCAGCATCTTCCATTAAGGAATTTCCATTAAGGTGCTGTCCTTTAGTTTGCGTTTTATGAAATTAAAGTGTCCCAGTTTTGAGGTTTGAACATTTGGTCACACTACGTCAACTGACTCCAACTACATACCGCATTATTAGACTCTCACTAAGTTTTAGTAGAAACACTATTTAACAATATTAATGCTTATAAGTGAATGCTTTTATATAATTCAAAATATCCTCGCACACTGTCAGTAAATTTGTGTGTATGAGACTGGTCCTTTGTCTTGATGATAAGGTGTCAGACTCATTTAATCATTACTGATATAAACACCATTATTAGACTGAAATTACGTATTAAGACAATTAAAGAATATTCAAATAAGCACTACTGTGTCATCTGTTATGTCTGTTTCTAGACTATATGTAATCAGGCTATTTACAGTATAAACATTTAATATTGCTCAACTCAGTGACTGGGGTCCATTAAATAACTGCAGTATAATCAGTCTCATCAATATTCATTATATTATATTCACAGCAATAATAATATTTACAATCAAACAGCAGTCAAAATCTTTTATTGCAAAAATCACGTTAGTAAAAAGACATACTACGACAATAATATAATTCTGGTTTTGGGTCAAAGATGGACTATGCACAGGTTATAGTGCAGCTTCAATTCACACTGAACCTGATTCACAGATAAACATAAAACAACACATGCCTAAGAACATAGTCAAAGCCTGTTTTTAATGGCTCTTGCTTTATAAATTGTTAACTTCTCCTTTGCATCAAGCACAAGCAAAACTTGTGAAAAGAGAGGGTTCCTTGGCGCATGTATTATTGGGACCCGGCCAAACTAAGTTGTGAGGTAAGGTACCCTAACTCTATTGTCTGTCAGACATAACATTGTCAATTTTCCCCACTGCACAACAAACCATATATTGCAACAGGAAAAAGGAGAAGCTTTGACTTATCTGTTCTGGCCTAAAGTGTTTGAAGATAGACACAGTAAATAGAGATCTGCGATTGTGGCTTCGCTCTGCCTCCTTTTGCATAATCTGATTGGGCACGTTCCCCCAAATCGACGGCAACACCAAAACAAAAGATCACCAATCAGATAGAAGGGGTTCCCAGTGAAGTTCTTGGCATGCTCTGAATGCTTTGCCCTCTTATGTGTGCTAGTATCGAGCAGCAAGATTCCCCGTGTTGCTTTTATGTGTTAATCGTCACCGCTCAGTTAGACTATTGTGCTGTCTGCGTCGCCGGGGGAGGAAACTGTAAAAAAGAGGAGTTCATATGTGGAATAAAAGCAAGCTGCAAGACTGCCAGCACCGTTTCACACAAGCAGAGAATCGCCTCATCCCCCCATTTATGAAGGTCCAAAAGTGCAATGTGGTGCTCAGACGTATAATATGATAAATGGAACTTCATTCTATCTAGAAGTTCATTAATATATTCAAACCTGCCACCTGAGTTTATCTCAGGATAATGCTGTTAGCTCACACTCAAGTCACCTTCATCTGCCTTATCTGAGATTTTTATTCTTTTTTTTTACAGTTCGAAAGATTCCAGAAAAATAAATGATGACATATATAAACATCATATAAACTGTGTGTGCACAGTCTTATGTATATGGAACCACCACAATACATAAAACACAGTTTTGTTTCACTTAAACAAAATAAACAAAATAAACAAAATAAAAGTTACTTACAGTAACTTACTTTGGTGCAAACACAAAATACATGAATTATTTTAATAATTAACTTTGCCTAAAGCTGGACAAATGTGAAAAGGAACTGAATGGAGTTGTCCGTATTATAGTGTCTTGTGCATTTTCTCCTTGGTAACAGAATGTTCTGTAGAAAACACTGTAGGCCACTCAGTTGAGTGTTGCTGCTACTGTAGCAGTGTAACCCCGGACATGCACAGCCTGCTACACTAGGCTCTTAATATTTGTTTATCTGTGTGTGTTAGTTTGAGTGTGTATGATGCAGATGCCATTCTGCTGATCTCAGTCCACATTGATTCGTCTTCAATCCAAAGCATTGTGAGGGGCAGGACACCCTCATTACAGCTCACTGTGTCGAGCAACCAACATCTGCCCAACAACATACTCACAAGCACAAGTAACTTCTCTATTAGGTTCACTGGCTCCCGGTTGACTCCCGCATCAAGTTCAAAGCTCTGCTCTTGGCCTACAAGACCACTACTGGTTCTGCACCCTCATATCTTCACTCACTAATACAGACCTAGGTTCCTACCAGATCCCTGCGCTCTGCAAATTAATGTCTGGTGGAACCATCCCAAGAAGAATAAAAATCACTCTCACGTACCTTGTCTGGATCTGTTCTACATTCTACGATCTACCTGCTGCATCCTTAAAAAACGCCTGAAAAAACAAGAGCAGCTCTTCTGTCAACACCTGACTGACAAACAATAAATTCACTTCCTTTCCATCGCTTTTCTTAAAGAAAAAAAATGACAGACTAGTTTTTGATGTACTTATGCATTTTGTTACCTTGTGTTGTTAAAATTGCTTCCATTGTTTTCCTCATTTGTAAGTCGCTTTGGACCACCCTCCTTAAAACAGAACGATGTTGCTGGTGGGTGTCTGATTTCAAACCGTGACCATTGCTGATAATACCACAGGAAAGAAACTGGAACTGATCTGTCTGATGCTGTTTGGGTTTTAATTTATTTTTTACTGTTCCAACTTTACCCTGTGTCACTTTTATCTCCCCAAAATTAGATTTCAGTGTATTTTTTCTCATCAAATTGTACTTTGTCAAAATAAACAATAAATATGATCAAATAATTGTACGACCTCAGCAATGTAAGTGTTTTTTTGTTTTGTTTTTTTACAGTAAAATACCATGTCAAATGTATTAAAACACTTACTGATACACAACTGATAGATGGAAATTTAGGTGACTTGAAAGTTTTTAAAAAATGATTCCATCTGTAAGATCCATAATATGAAAATGTAGTTCTTCCATGTTTTGTGCTCATATAATAATAATTGTTATATTTATATAGCGCCTTTCCAGAGCTCAAGGACACTTTACATATCAATTATTCATTCACTCCACAGTCACACACTGGTGGTAGTAAGCTACATCTGTAGCCACAGCTGCCCTGGGGCAGACTGACAGAGACGTGGCAGCCATTCCGCGCCTACAGCCTCTCCGACCAACACCTTCAACATTCTTACACATTCATACGAGGCAAGGTGGGTTAAGTGTCTTGCCCAAGGACACAACGACAGTATGAACTGTGGGGAGAGCGGGAATCGAGCCTACTACCTTCCGGTTGAAGGACGGCCGCTCTACCACTGAGCTACTGCCGCCCCTCTCTTATTCTCATAAATGGAATGTTCAGTGTAGTGTTCTTGTGGCCAAATTAAAAGGGATTTTAGGTGGTAAAATTTAAAATGGCTTAATAAATAAAAATTGTAACACTGTTGTTCATGTCTTTTTAAAATAGATGGCCATCCAACAACAGTGTTGTGTTCGATAGCTGAACTGTGATAAAGTGCATCTAATTCATGTTAAGCTCCCTGCTCATTTTAGAAGTCAGATGTGATTTTGGCTCAATAAATAATAAATGTGGATACCATATGAGGTTTTTTTTTTACCACAGTACTCTAAACCATGCTGTACATTTTGCATTATCATGTTCTTCTGATGCATGATGACAGCCACAGGAGGCTGACTGAAACTGTAGAAAACGTCAGAAAACGTCTGCTGAGGATGTGTAGAGAACACAGATCTTCATCAGGTAAACTCTGCTGAGAGTCAGTGTGGTGTGTGTTTTGATCTCAACTTTTCTCCAGGTCTGTGAAGGGTTTTGGAACATTTTGCTTGATAAGTTTAAACTGCAATTAGTGTAAAGATTGTATTAGCAAAAGTGAAAAACTGTTTTATTTTGTATCCTGAGAATAAATTGTATATTTCCTGCAGTGTGATCTTTGGAAATGTTTAAAGGTTGTGTAGAGAGTACTGCATTAAAAAAAAAAAAACATATCTGCAGCTGGAGGTTTCAGAGGTTGCTACGTGGAGATAGAGTCTTTTGTCTTTTTTGGGCTGCATATTTTATCTCATTAAATTTTGTAAAAATGAGGAAGAGGAAGAAGAGGGAGTCTATGCCACGTTGAGAGCACTTATTTTATTGACGTGGGAAGAGACAGGAAATGAGCTGCTCTTACTCTTGCATGTCGAGTCCGTCTGTTGGCGCGCAAATCCAAAACAATTTCAGATTTTGAGAAATACGGGGGCAGCTGGCGTTCCCACAGCTCAGCCGGAATGAAGCGGCTAAACGGCTGCAACCCTATCTGCTCTGCACCTGGACATGGCGCTGCAGCCTGCACCTTTGACTCTGTGTGCATGCATGTGCCTGTGTGTGTGTGTGTGTGTGTGTGTGTGCGTGTGTGTGAGTGTGCATGTGTGTGCCTGTGTGTGTGTGTGTGTGTGTGTGTGTGTGTGTGTGTGTGTGTGTGTGTGTGCATGTGTGTGTGTGCGTGTGTGTGTGTGTGTGTGTGTGTGTGTGTGTGTCTGCGCATGTGTGTGTGTTATTTTATGCATCTTATACTGAACAAAAATTCTAACGCTACACTTTTCTTTTTGCCCCCATTTTTTATGAACTGAACTAAAAGATCTAAGACTTTTTCTATGTACACAAAAGGCCTGTGTGTGCTTGGACACTTGCCCTGGTCCCATTGACCAGACAGCTGAACCAAAGGGACTGTGGCAAGGAGGTGGAGAAATGGTTGGGTCCTCTGTTCCCCATACAGCAGTGGAACAACATTGGCTACAGCTACACCTTCTATCAAATAATATTTTAATTTTAAGGGCCCTGAAATGCTGTTTGTGTGTAAACTTTAGTCAAAGCACATCACATTTTACTGTTTTTGAAGAGAACCATTGCTATTTAAACCAAATAAATCAAGTAGTCTGTGTGTTTCAAAATATTTACACCAGAATGACTTACAGTAGATCACTTTAACATTGTTGTATGACATTAGTTCAGTCCCAAACAGAATAAACAATATTTGAGTAATGCCAATTTATAAGTAGTCCAAAGGTCTATGTGTGTGGACTGTGTGTGCTCTATTGACTTAACATGAGCATGTGTCCCTGTTCAAGTTTTCTCCTCTACGACTGTGAACATGTGACTGCCGTGTGGGTCTGGGTATGGGTGGGGCTCTAAGTGCGTCCTGGGACAGTTCCAGCCAATCAGGTGCTAATGTGTGAGAAAAGAAGAGTGCTGCGCTGACAGATGGTGTACTGACCTCAAACCTGTCTCCTGTGGGAGGGTCGGGCAGTCGGCAGATGACAGGTATTATTTCATAACCAATAGACTAACTTACACACATGCACATGACATCATTAGTATTTCCCAGGGGGTTGAGACCCAACTTGGAGATCAGTAATTCAACCTGGAACATGCTGAAATACTGTACTTTAATAACAATAGTAAAAATATTTATTTGTATAGCACCTTTTGTGCATATGTTGCAATACAAAGTGTGTTACATAAGACAGAAGACATGATAAAAATAAATAAATAAAAACAAGGACAGGCCCTTTTTTTTAAAAGTGCAAACAAAACAACAATTTAAAAATATTAATTTTCCACTACTCTAATGAGGAGTTGTGGGTGACTGGAGCCTATCCCAGCAGCTTAGTGGGCCAGTGGCCAGTTTTGTGGACAAACACTGACAAACAACCATTCACTCTCTACGTATGAATTCTTTAGAGTAGCCAATTGTCCATACATGCATGTCTTTGGGCGGTGGGATGAAGCCGGAGTACCCGGAGAGAACACACAGTAATACAGGGAGGACATGCAGACTCCTGACAGAAAGGCTGAGGATGTTTGAGCCAGCTGGGGTTTGAACTCATGACCTTCTTGCTGTGAGGCAGGAGTGCTACCCACTCAGTTTAAGCTGTGACACATAGGGACTGGAAACTCCACCCCAACACAGACAGTCAAATCTGGGAAAAGATTTTACGAAGCTTCACAGGAGACAGGACAATGTCCCCTCTACTTCTCTCTGAGTCCTCCAGCTCCCCTGGCTCTGGATGCAATTGCCTATGTGTAAACCAAATTGTGTCTGTACATTTCCCCTGATTGACCTGCTCCTGGGGTCTTAGCCAAGATCTGCCGACAGGGGTCTTACCTCTTACTAGTTGGCTAACCAGAATATGGTTCTCAGGCCTAATATCTCTCCTCAACAGCTTATCGTGGGCGATTCCGATCAGGAGGGACCTTCTTTCTCAGGCGCAGGGGACAGTGTTTCATCCCAGGCCCGAGCTCTGGAACCTTCATGTCTGGGCCCTGAGGGGGACCAATTTAGAAATGCATGACTTCCAGCTGGAGAAGTCAAGAATATTCTGTGTGCTTAGGCTGCCTCTACTAGAAGACATTACACCCTTATAGTAGCTAGATGATGTTCCAAACTTTTCGGAAGAAGTCCAAAACTGTTGAAGATTTGAAATCCAAAGCCACCGTCTTTGTCCAAGGTGTCCAGCTAGTATGCCAGGTAGAATCGAAACGGAAGTTTAAGATATGCTCTGCTGTCTCAGTTAAACCAGAAGGATATGTTGTTTGGCTTCCCACTCATTACGTCATGAGTTTGCTTGATTATTACAGACATGAAACACTTGTAGCCTACCATAGCTTATGATACATTCATGTGCTCATGGCAATGCACCGTTTTTGCATTAGGAATGCATTTTTATGACCTTGTTGTGGTTATACACTTTCATCTCATAAAGTAAATATTCATAAATGAATCATGGAGTGAATTAGCATATTTTATCTGCATTTAATGCCACCTTTTCATTTTCTCTGAACAATTCCTGCTTACTATTTAACACCAAGACCACATAAAAGCAGTGTTTATATGAGCAGCAATGACACTAGTCATCAAGTTTCAAGGTACATTTTAAGGTTGTGGCTAGTAACTTTCTATGATAGTGACGGCCAAGGGTATCTACCAAAATGGCAAATTAGCACCATTTTATCAAAGAATAGCATCCAATAGAACTCCTTCTTAAGATTGTAATTTCCTTTGCTCCTTAAACTGCTAAATGAATTGCACTAGAACACACTATCCAGTATGTCAAATGTACAATGTAACATTTAGTAGCTAAACAGTTTTAGTAAAGCTAAAAAATGTATTAGTATTGGTAAAAGAGCATAACAGTTGAGCCTACTGCTGATAAACAGAACTAGGGCTAAACATGCTGCACCTGCCAGAGTAAAATTCCTCTGTTCTCATTTCATTATTAATAACTACTTTGTTTTATTTTATTCATTTCCCCCACTATCTGTTCGCAATTGTACAGTTGTTTTAATACGTCTTTCCAGCTCCTCACTCCTCACACCATTTGACACTTAACACATGGACAAATACACACATTCATCTAAGGTTCCAACCAGCCATGTGAGTCTGATGTCAGGGCAAATCTGTCTGGCAGAAAGTGCTTTTTGATAAAGTCATTCATAAATTTTAATACAACATGTCAGCTAACATGATGTATAGACTAGCTGCTCATTTATATTTTAAAAAGGCTGCCGTTGAGAAAAGCAGCGCTGTACCTAGCTCTACCTTCAAGTGCTGTCAGAGTGTGAGCAGAATAATGTCACTAGTCTTCAGGGTTTTCTGTGTGCAACCCACAAAACTGCTGTCAAACACGTCTGTAAGAGGCAGCGTGAGAAACCAGTTTAAATATATTAGTAATATATACGTATGTTTATTAATACTAATGTGTTTGGGCTAAACCACAGACTTATTGTTTACTTTGTAGATTAAACCTTTTATGGTTAGAGGGAGGATGCAACTAGTTTGGTTTCTTTGAACAGTCCAAATACTTCTTTATTTTTAATCAGCTTGGTGAAACATAAAAGTACTATATAATTTCCCTGATCTATAATATATAAATATATAATATATTTACATTTACATTTACATTTAGTCATTTAGCAGACGCTTTTATCCAAAGCGACTTACAAGTGAGGATAACAATGGAAGCAATTTTAACAACACAAGGTACAAAAAGCATAAGTGCACAAAAAACTAGTCAGTTTAAACCCAGCGCAGTATACAATGCTAAGGATAAGAGAATTTTTTTATTTATTTTTTTAAAGAAAGGAATCGATAGAAAGGAAGTAGAACTCAGTGTTTGTCAGTCAGGTGTTGACGGAAGAGATGTGTTTTCAGGCGTTTTTTAAAGATGGCTATAGAATCTGCTGATCTTGTAGCAGCAGGTAGATCATTCCACCAATGTGGAACAGAGCCAGAGAAGGTACGTGAGAGTGATTTTTTACCTTTTTGGGACGGTACCACCAGACGTTGTTCATTTGCAGAGCGCAGGGATCTGGTAGGAACGTAGGTCTGTATAAGTGAGTGAAGATATGAGGGGGCGGAGCCAGTGGTGGTCTTGTAGGCCAAGAGCATAGCTTTGAACTTGATGCGGGCGTCAACCGGGAGCCAGTGTAACCTAATGAATAGAGGAGTTACGTGTGCTCTCTTTGGTTCATTAAAGACCACTCTTGCCGCAGCATTCTGGATCAGCTGCAGAGGTTTGGTTGTGCAGGCAGGGAGTCCAGCCAGTAGAGCATTGCAATAATCCAGTTTGGACAAGACAAGAGCCTGGACTAGAATTTGCGTAGAGATCTCTCATAGGGAAGGTCTAATTTTCCTAATGTTGTAGAGGATGAATCTACAGGACCGGGTGGTGCTGGTGACATGACTTGTGAAGTTTAGCTGATCATCAATTACCACTCCCAGATTTCTGGCAGTGCTGGACGGTGTAATGGTTGATGGGCCTAGTTGAATGGAGAGGTTGTGGTGGGTCTTTTGATTGGCCGGAATCACAAGCAATTCTGTGTTTGCAAGGTTCAGCTGCAGGTGATGGTCCTTCATCCAAAGTGAGATGTCACTCAGACATGCCGAGACGCGAGCAGAGACCGTCGGATCGTCAGGTTGAAATGGCAGGTGGAGTTGAGTGTCATCTGCATAGCAGTGATAGGAAAAGCCATGCTTCTGGATGACAGAGCCAAGGGATGTCATGTATATGGAAAAGAGTAGCGGTCCAAGCACTGAGCCCTGTGGCACCCCTGTATTGAGATGTTGGGACTCAGAGACCTCGTTTCTCCAGGATACTCTGAATGACCTATCCGAGAGGTAAGACTTGAACCATTGCAACGCCATTCCAGAGACACCCATCGCCCTGAGAGAAGACAGGAGGATGTGATAATTAACAGTGTCAAAAGCAGCAGACAGATCCAGTAAGATGAGTACAGATGACTTGGATGTTGCTTTTGCCAGTCTCAGAGCTTCGATGACTGAGAGCAGGGCAATATATAAATTAATCACAGAAAGTGGATGTGACGACAGCAAGTTGATATATAAGAAAAGTTAGAGCTTCCAGTTGTTGCAGTTTTAAAGACATGTCCAGGTCACTTAAAACAAACGGGAGTGCCGTGGCAAACTTTTCCTCTATTGTGGGCACCATCTTATTTGTTTTGGAATAGCTCCGCAGCACGGTGTGACGTTGCCCACCCTACGGCTGTGATTGGTCCGGCTCTGCTTCATCCAAGACAAGGGATGGGCTTATGGAGCGTGCTCATACTCACTCTCTTTCGCTCAGAAACAAAGTGGGTACAGCTACGCCAGGCTATAAATTTTTATAGCTATGCTGACAACACCCAGCTCTTTGTGGCCGTGTCTCCTGATGCACCTTTGGACTCTCTTTTTAACTGTTTTAGATATTTTCTACTGCTCAACCAAGACAAATCAGTTATCATTGGTGTGTGTGTGTGAGAGAGAGAATGAGAGATTGGCCCTAAACTAAATGTTTTAGGATTAAATCCATGCAATTATGTAAGGTGTGATTTTATACTCTGAATTGAATTTTAAAGCTGTTTTTAAATGTGGGGACATTTTTATTCTTTAAAATATTTCTTGAGTCAGACCGTTTCTTTCTCGGAGCAACATTGAGACACTCATGCATGCCTTTATAACCAACAGGCTGGACTATTGTGTTGTTCCCCTCTTTGGTCTTCCTAAAAAACACTGTCCACAAGCTACAGGTGGTACAAAATGCAGCGACCCGAGTGCTGACTAGAACCAGGAGGAGAGCACACATTACTCCCATTTTAAAGTCTCTACAATGGCTGCCTGTTGGTTATAGCGTTGATTTTATTAGTTCATAAGGTTTTCTATGGACAAGCTGCAGACTATCTGAGAGACATGCTTTTAATCTACAAACCAGGAAGGCTCCTCCCCTGGCTCCTCACTGCTGGCTGTTCCTCAAACTAGAAGAAGAACCTTTGGTGACCCTCTTTAAGCCATTATACGAGAGGCGGCTGGAACAAAGGTGCTGGGATAGGTTCCTCTAACAAAAGAAAAAAAAAAAAAAAAAGGGTAGATACAATGTATCAAGCGTAGTGTCAAATAAGGTGTTACTTTTAAATTGTATAAATTAGTTTTACTCTATTTTATTGCATTCTATTTTACTGAGTGAAATACAGTGAAACAATGTTTGCATTGACTTCTATAAAAGGTGCTATATAAATAAAGTTTAAATTGATTATTTGATTTATGTTGGTGTAAGACTATTCAATCAAATGCTGCTTGAGATGTTAGATTTATAGGACAGGCTTGCTAATAAAGGCTAATAAAACTCTATGGCACCAACAGTAAGTAAAATGGCACTTTTGATTCATAAAAAAAAAATCTTTACAAAAACTTTCCTCCTATTACTCTTGAGTAGAACAGATAGATTTTTCTGCACCAAAGCTCTTGGTCTTTTATAAAGTCAAATATCTCAAACCTGGAGTGTTCTAAAATGTTAAGGCTGCTGAAATCAGAGGCAAGCTGAGCTGTTTTTGGTGCTAGAACTTCTGTCTGAATGACTAAGCATCATATTGAATTTCCCTTCACATAATTCCGACTGATTCTTGCTTTGCCAATCGAAGGTGGTCAGTATCTGATTTTTCAAACCTAAGTTGTGCGCCTTGTATAAAAATATGACACATTACCGGTCCATTAATTGATCGTGGTTCTGCTTTGAAATGTGAACCTCCCTGAGAATCGTGAATTAGGGCAGACTCGAACACCAATTAGGTGAGTCTGTGCCGTGTCTCCAGCAGCTCCTCCGATGCATCTCAATCAGCCTGGCCCATCCACAGGTGAAATGCCAAACACAGTCACACTCGCCTTCATGAATGCTAAAGACACAGCAACACTAATGAAATTCCTGTCCAAATCATCCCATGCATACAGCACAGGGGCCAGAGGCTAATAGTCTCTGATTGGCTGCTGAACACCATTGACTGATCAGAGTAAGGCTCTTCGTGTGTCATACCATTTCTGTTCTACATCACTCTTCCTTACCTTAGAGGAGAATAGTGTGGGCTTTCTGAGTTGCACTGTGCTTGCACATGTGATTAAGCAAATTACACATTAAACAAACATGACAGTTTTTATCTCACCCAAACATCTAAAAGCACTTCCAGCGAGCACAGATAGACTCGCCGTCTGTCACAACTCTGCCTCTAATCCACAGAGCTGACCATGTGCTGTGTTCAGATGTGTCCTGCCACTCTAAACCCTGTTGTAATCCCGCCTTCAGCCAGCATGAGCCTTAATTGAAATAATCCCTGTGATGAGCGGGGCTGAGTGCAGAAGGCCGCAGCCCGAGCCAGTTTCATGATGGGTCCAGTTTAACCCACTGTGTGAGTCTGACCTTTTTCTCGCTGCTCGCTGGGACCATCTGAAGCCGGCCCGCTCAGACATCTGGTGGGGCAGCGGGGAGGGCCTTAGATCCGCCTGGATGCTCCCAGAGGCCATTGAGATCCTGTCAGAGCCACTGTACAATATACTGCTAGAGGCCACATGACGGCTTTCACACAATCTGACTGCAGCTTCAGCTAATCCCACATTTTTACCTAAAAATCAATCTATCCAAATCAAGAATATTTCTTTATATTTCACCTGTGAAGTTTACATTCTATACACAAATTATATAAAGATAATCCAACTTCAGAAACAATCCTCATAGACAGTGACTATAATATATATACAGTCTTTTTTTCATATCAAAGCAAATCATTGAGGAAAGTTACACCACAATGTATCTAGCAGGATGTACCCCCTCTATAGGACACTTAGTGTAACTGCACCTTAGCACACTCACATGGGACTGTTACAACTCTCTCTCCTGAGGGTGGCTGAATGATTTTGTTGCTGTAAAACCATGTAACGTTTTTCCAGAAAAACCTAAGTGAAAATATGAAAAAGAAACCTAAAAATGATTGATAGGCAGCTATCCTAAAATATGTTTTATAAGACACACAGCAGACATAGCAACATGGATCTGAATATATGATTGTTGTAAGACTTTACACAGTCTGTTGCTAATGCATCAGTTGTGTCTGCTTACTGGTTGGATGTTCTTCATGATAAATGTGTTTGTCTCAGTGTATTTAGTTATTCTGTGTTTGAACAGTCCGTTTCTTTTGCTCCTGCCACTGTGTTTAAAACAGTGCATTAACATCTGCAGCCCATTTAGTGCCGCTGACACTGGGCTAATAACAGAGTGTGTCATGTGTGTGTAAGCTCCAGCAGCAGCCAACCGGCACAGCTGAGAGGTGTCAGCGTGGCTCCTACGCCTCCTCTAACAGTTTTACATTCAGGGGGCACTTCTTTTTTCTCTTCTTCTATTGCTATTTTTGAGCTTTTCAGGCTGACAGCTTTAAAGGAACAACATTTAAACGCACTTGTGTTTGCCTTCCAGTTTGTTGTTCAGTGATGGTAATGGCCAGCTTATTACACTTAATCAAATGCCACAGAAGGTCAGATAGCAGCACCTAAGGGATGCTATGTGTAAGTGAACAAAAGAGTGATAACAACTGCTGCCATATCCACATCTCTTTGTTATCCTCCCACACTTTTCACTATTGTTATTTGTCTATTTCAAATTATTGATCTTTTACAAATATTTTTCAAGGTACCTTAATTACTCGCAAAAGAAGCTGCCTCTTGGCCAATGGACAACACAAATAAGTTAATTTGCATTTCTGTGTTGTGAGTGTTTTGGCAAGCACCGCACCGGTCCAGATTGTAACCCCTATTTGTGCCTCCAAAAACCTGCCTTGGAGGAGCGTCCACGGAGGGATTAGGGATTTAGTGGGGAAGGTAAGTGTGACTACAAGCTTTGGCTCGCCATCTGCTCCCCAGCAGAGTTGAGGCCAACCTGTGCAGCCTGCAGCAAAGACCTGGGCACTGTGCTAACGGTGGCTCGAGCCAACCTGGCGCCCGCGGCCCCAATCACCAACAGTCTGCTGATTAGTTGTAAGAAGCACTCCATATGTAGCAAAGTTTTTTCTCTTCCTTTCTCTGTCTGTCTCCTCTCCTTCTTCTCCTCCTTATGTATTCTCTCACTCAATTAAATAAATATGTATATACAGATTTTTTCTTTTTTTTTAATGGCACGGTGCCTCAGGTTGTCTGGCAAGGTAAAAACAAGCCTATTCTTCACCTCTGACAGAGCTCAGAGCCAGGGAAGAAGGAGAGTCCTGGCTCATGTCTTTCTTCTCTTCTTCCCTCCCTCGTGCTCCTTCGCCTGGCAGCGCTCGCTCACAGATGACAGGGGTTTGTGGCCCGTCTGATCACCCCTCTCCTATATTTTCAAAGGTTTCCTATTCCGTTCTTTCCTATTTATTTTCTTAAAGGTTAACATGTTAAAAATAAAAAAATAAAACATACCATTATAAATGCACAGAATGTGTAAAATGTCCACAGCCTCTGGGAAAACGCCGCTTTAGCCCCCTCTCTTAGTGTAGTGTGCGCTAATTGGTCAGTGGGACCTCTCTGTAAATCATTTCTGTGGTTATACCATTGACGGTATAAGGCGTGGACATAGTAAGCCTGCTTCCGGGTTTGAAGCTTATACGGAAGTAGGCGTAAGCTCCATCAAGCCTGGCTCCCATTGAACCCCATTGAAAAATTACACAGTGACTATTTTTGTCACAGTCATCATTCTGACTATGCCGTCTTTGTTTTAACCCATTCTTATTATTCCCGTAATCGTTATATAGATATTTGCTACATAAGATAAATAACTGACCTATCAGCTGCCTTCATTCTGCCACGTCGGCTCGCGGAGCGTGGCTGACAGGTTTGATTGGCACTCGCTCCTGTCTTGATGCCGCTGGATATTTATGGCCAGAAGAGAGTTCTGTGGAAGCCTAACTATTATAAATCAGTGAAAGTTAAGCTTTTTGCTACACCCAAAGATTGATTTTAGTTAGTCTATGTTTTAATGTGTTATCTGTTAAATAGTTTGTTAGTTGCTGGTGTTCGGAAAAGGAGAATGTTTGCTGTTAGTTTAAAGCTAATGCTAGCTGTGTTTGGTTTCAATCACATTTTCATCGTCCAACTGCACTAAATGAATCACACTCCAAATTGTAGGTGAACAAATTTTGCATGTGTTAAAATACTGTTCAGAATACAGAACACAGTTGGCAAAACTATTAAGCTTTTGTTATCTAACCCAAAGGCTGCTTTAAAGCCCTTATTTACTGCTCCAGCGTTTTAATGATGGTTTAATATGATAACACTGGACCAAACCTGGTTAATAATATGATGTGTTTGTGCTGGTAATTAGCTATTTTTGTAGTTTTGTAGACCTACCTGCTTAAAACTAATTTTTATGTTTTTTTATTTAGTAAGATAAAAATAAATCTCTCTGACTGAATAATAATGATTACTATTTAGTTTTACCACCCAGCAAAAACCATAATAAAATATAAATTTTAAATGAAAAAATTAGAAGTGGGCTACCTTACTACTACCTACTCTTTTACAAAGTTCACGGGTAGTGCCATTATGATAAATAAATTTGACTTTTTTTAATGAAAAGAGATATGGTTCCTCTTTTATAAATTGTTCTCTCTCCACAGATTTCCTAAAGGTGATGCTGTCAGACTGAGGCTGATCAGAAGAAAGGCTCTTGGTTGTGCTGTGAGCACTTTGAAGTGGATATTCAGACAAAGGTGGGTTTTAATTAAATAAAACATTACACCTGCAATGCCCACCAACCTCTGAGACTTTTTACTCTAGAAAACACTTTCCTTACTCTGCAGTCATACATCACTTAACATTAAGTAACATTATGTAGCTAAAGTGCATGTGTTTTATATTTGTACATTTGTCTGTAAACCATGACAACAGCAGACAGGTAAAAGTTTATGCCAGGTTTTAAACATGTCATCTTACCCAGTACATTTTACATTAATTAAGTATGATATTTACGCAAATGTAAGTTCAAAACAAAGTCCACTATTTTATAAAAAAACATTCTTACACACACAGTAACATACAGTGAGTGACCTAAAGACCAAGATAAGTGTTGTAATTTGTTCTGTGATTAACAGTAAATCTCATGAACAGAAGAGACTGGTCCAAACAGCAAGACTTGTTTTAAACATAAGTTTTTACTTTGTCCTCTGTCTTTGCAGAGCCCCTCTACAGTTACCTGTCTGCTGCTGCTCTGTCGGTCCTCTCTGCTCCTGCACAGCTGACACAGCCCAGCCTCGTCTTCCTCAGCTTTATCAGACATCGCATCCTGGTTTGTCTACAACATCAGCTTCTTTTAAATAAACTTAATCTAAAACAAATCTCCATTTATTTGTGTGCTTCTAGGTTTGAAGGCATATTTAAACTGTATTTCAAGCTCTTAAAATCTACACTTGATAAGTGCACAGAGTTAATAACTTGTAGAAAGTGTTTTATTTTTAACTTTTAAATACCATGAAAGTAAAGGAAAGCACAACAGATACACTACATCATTTATTTATCACTATAGTGTTATTTCAGCATGCCATAAGCAAAGAATTTATTGTGGAAAAGAATCAGAAATTATAAAAGACATTGTTTTGTCTCTGTCTCTGTCTCTGACTCCTGTCTCTTATTGGATTGGAATTATCAAGTAGTGCTGCAAAGATGGAAGGGTTTCTTGAACTTTCAGGTTACTCCTGAGGTTTTATGATATGTAGTGGCATTGGTTAGTAAAGTACAAAAAAGAGTAACTTTGCACATTGGTTTAAAAACAGATGCATTGGATGGACGGGAAAAACCTTGCAAACTGATGGTACAGAAGAATTTTGCACACCGTCTCCTTGCAATAGAAACCCAACCTTTATTTAGGTAATGCAACGTATTGGCACTGGGCCATTATCAAGCGATTACCTAAATAAAGGTTGATTTCTATTGCAAGGAGAGATTCTACTGTACCATTCTGGTAAGTAAACTGAAAAACAAAAATCAAAACTGGTTAAACACATTTACTCCATCTCAAAAAATAGAGCACTTGCTTCTGTGATTATGATATCTAAATAACTAGTTTGTTAAAAAAGTATGCATCAACGTGTCCAATTGAAATAATGGGAAGAAAACTATTAAACATGGATGCTAATACTGATATCATAGAGAAAATATATTTCAAAATTATAAAATGTATATTTCTATACAACATAACAGTTTATGGGGCGGCTGGGGCGGCAGTAGCTCAGTGGGTAGAGTGGTCGTCTTTCATCCGGAAGGTAGGCGGTTCGATTCCCACTTTCCCCACAGTTCATACTTTCGTTGTGTCCTTGGGCAAGACACTTAACCCACCTTGCCTCCAGTTACTGTAACACTGGTAATTACATTAGAACAATGTAAGTCGCTTTGGATAAAAGCGTCAGCTAAATGAATAAATGTAAATGTAAATGTTTATAATTACAAGGACATCTATTAACATTATAGCCAGCTAATTTTACTATAGCTAGCTGTAGATGTAGCTATTTTTGAACAACCTTGACAAAGTGATCAAATTAAATAACCTAGTTAAGTGGGAGAATATAAAAGAAAAAGCTCTGCCGCTCTCTGCAGGGGGCGAGCATGTGATTAACGGTCTTTCAACAAGCGAGCTTTTGATTGGCTCACTGGTTACCATGAGAACGGGCCCTCAAGTCAGCCCATATGCCCAAATTAAGGACTTCTGGCTCCATAAAATCAACATGGCAACCTCCATAACGACAAAAAATACTAAGAGCTTCAATCTTGAGGTTCGTAACGCAGTGGGTAATGGACTCCTTATGTCCAGCCCCTTTTACAGTCACTGTTCTATGCAGAAGCTCTGGTCCAAGACCCACCAAAGCATACATAGACCAGTTAAGTGACATCTGAAATGTGAAGGGCCCTGATTTACCTGAAGGACAATGCATGTTCAATTACACAGTGTTAATTTCTTACGCATTTTAGCATACTTTTGGTAAAATGATATCTTCAGTGAGGCATTTTAGAAACTGACATTGCCCTCATTCTGCAGCTGTGGAACTTTGTGGACTTTAAATATGAACAAATTAAGACAAAAGAGTCCATTGCAGCTTATTGTCAGTAAACAACCGAGAGAGGGGGAGCAGATTGGTGAAAGGTGGGTCTGTTAATGCAGGCAAGGAAGAACCAACCATGACCAAGAGGATGCACAAGTCCCCTGGTAGATACCCGAGAAACAGACTAGAGGAGGAGGAAGAAAAGGAGGGAAAACCAGCAGAAACATAATGCTCATTATTAAATTGCAGCCATTGCTGCTGCCAGGAACCTATTTCTCACTATTAATTATTCATATTTTATTTCAGTAATCTAATACTCAGGTGAGAGCATGTGATAGAACATGTAATTTCAAAGCTTAATGGAAGCATAGTGCCCTGAACAAGGGATTGGGAGCCTGTATAAATCACTAATGGCTGTGTGGATGTACAGCTTGAATCTGTCTTGCTTTGTGTTTACTTGGGTTTTATTGCGTTGCATTGCTTCAAGGAAAACACTTGACGTTGACCTTTCTGCACAACTTAAGGAGCATGACACAGAAGGTTGGGAGGTGGTGCTACATAGAAAACATATTTCCCAGGCAATATCAGACAGTTTAATTTGCTGATTTGTCTAAACAAAGTGTCCATCAGCATTTTTCTCTGCCTCTCTTGCTGACAGTGAATATACAGAAGCAGTGAGATGTTTGCAAATGCAAACATGATTCACACAGATTCATACAAATTATACTTTTGGAGCAGAACAGCACCATAACTTACTTTTGATCTAATTATCTTAACCCTCCCCTTCCTCTCTTTTCCTTCATTGGCTCTCAGTCCGTCACCTTCATTTGTCTGAAATGCTCACTCATTATGACACTTTATGGACTTGCTGGAATCTGAGGGAGATTATAAACATGCAGTGTTTTGTCAGTGAAGCCGGGGGCCTGCTTTTTAAATTTTATGCTCTCACATAAATGCCTTTGTCATTCCATTGTTTATAAAGTGACACTAGAGCAGGCCCATCCACTCTGACTGTACACACAAATTGTAGCCCCAAGGAGCCCACTGCATCCTCCTCAAGACAAATTATGAGTGATGTAGAACGGAGCAAATGATGAGCACCATGAAAAAAATGTGCAGCACCTCACTCATTTCAACTAAATTTTATTGTAAATGTTTAATTACTTTTGAACATTTTGTATCAATGGGAAAGAGTTTAAATCAATGTATTTAAATGTATTAAGTCCATTAGTCAGTATCATGGCCTATTTTGTCATAAACAGAAAATAGACCAACATTTTCATTATCCTGTCCTTTTTATCCACACCTTAAATATTCTGTGTGCTGTGGTCACATGGTTTAAACACAGGTGGAGCAGGTGAGAACAAGCTGCAGGTATAGAGCCGTATGTATGGCTATGGATTTTGTCAGCTCAGTAGGTTTGGTTTGTTGCTCATATTTCTAAAATTGTGTTGCAGTGACATTGTAGCATTGCTGCTTTAGTTAATAGAAATGACAAGTGAAGCTTCCTAAAGAAAAAAATGCCAAAACTACTAAATGTTTTCCAAAAAAGTAGCAGTAAAAGTCAGTTATCTTTTCGCAGCAGAGTATCAAGCCTAATTTTTAAACAACACTCATACATATGTTAACAGATTTATGTAAAAGGTTAGTTAGGTGCTAGTGTAATTCTGCTCAGGCGCTGCCATTTCAAGCCCCCTTGCACCCACCTCCTTCCCTGGATAAAAGAAAGGGGGAACAGGCGCCCATTTCCCTGCCACCATTATGCTCATTTGTCCTGTCAAGAGAATGACAGGCCGTTTGACTCTTCCCCAGATACGACCATTAGATAACGCTCTGTCATCTGACAGCCAGGCATTCTGCCGCTCCTAAAACCCCTAATTATTTCCTTCGCAGAGACAGGCCGTGGCGGGTAGGTAATTTTTAACCTTTCACGTGCACCTGGGGAACCCTCCTCCGGGGAGCCAAGGTGCCTGTGTGGCATTCAGTCTTCAAAACATGACCTTTTATGGCCGTTCAGAGAGCAGTTGGCACCGGGTGCCACGTGCCGGCTAATGCTAATGTTGATGACTAATTTATGCATCAGCCGACCGCATCTGCAGCAAGTTTAGTTTAGCAACAATGTGTGATAGATTGGGGAGCAAGAGAAGATGTATCAAACCACAGAGCAAGAAGAGGTGAAAGGAATTTTGGGGCAACGGGTGGGGCTTGTGAGGCCCCCGTTAGCCCTGTGCGACAGGGAATTGAGGGGCTAATTATGTTGCATGGAATACATTCAGCGTGACCAGCGAGCCTTCTTAGAATTTGTCGAGTGCAATCTGACTAACGTGGCTGACCTTTACTTTTTTAGCCCAAATTGTGGGTGACCAGAGAGCATGCAAGATGTGTGCATACTCTATGACCTAATTGGCTTTTTCTTGTGAGGCTAAATGCTGCTCCACCTCTCAGAAAGTGGGCTCAGTGTTTGAACATGTTTTTTTATAAAAAAAGATATCACAAAGGATTCTAAAGCACATTTACAGAGTGTTCAAACATGCTTGCAGCAAAGGCATATAGCTATAATAACAAAACTAACTAAAATAAAGGTCTTCTAGCAGCATTCATTCAGTCTGTTTTTTATGTAATAAAGTAAAAGATTTATTAATATTAATAAAAAGCAATAGAAAATGTCATATTTAAACCTAGTCTTTAAAAAATACAAGTTGTCTGTAAAACATAAATCCTAAAGTATGATGACTATTATGAATATAATATTTGGATGACACCTTAGCCTCTAGACATCAGAGATGGCAAAGACATCAGAAAAACTGTGTACATCTGGGTGCCTCACCTGGCAGAGACTACACCATATACTTAAACAGTGTCATTCCCCTCTGTCACAATGTTGTTTGTCTACTGTCCAATCAAATAAAGGCAAAATGGCCAAAAAAGAATAATAAAAAATGAAAAAAGCATAGCTCTTGATTTTGCTGAAAAAAAAAAGGTGTCTGCAACAACATGCCTACCTCAATGGAAAAATACATTGTCTTACACATAAAACTTTGATGTTTTCAGGAACACTATTGTCTGCACTCCTTCACCTCTCATCACCCTCTAAGGAGCACTTATAGCTGTGCCCCTGCCATGTTGGACTCTTCTGTAATTTCTTCCTGTGCCACCTTGTATTATTAACATAACAAATTTAAATGGTCTATATAAATAATACGTTCACACAAATGCAAACTGACTCAGCTGACACTGTTTAGGCAGTGCCTCCAACATCTGTTTATGAGCACTTTCCCTAATGATATCATCCGATATCATTAACTGTGGCAGTACGCAGCACAGCAGCAGGTGCAGCTGTATGCCCCACCCCCAGCATACACACTTAAACACTCACACACATGTACGCACACACAGATGCTCCACCAAACACCAGCACCTTCCCTCCATTCCACCCGCAAATCGCCAAACTGCTCATTAGGACAATTTTCCTCAACACAAATGCAGCCCCTAGGATTTCAATCTGTATATCACCTGTAATTGTAGTTTTTAGCCCGAGCCTGATTCCATACATTTAGTTAGAGTAAACTGTGACTGTGGCGCGAGCTCTGAGCACACGCCTCTCGCACAGCGGCCAGCTGCACAGCCTGTTTTTAGAAGGCAGCGTTCTGTGTGTGTGCTATGAGTGTGGTTCTCTGGAGGCAGCGCTTGGTGGGCCCTGGCTTGGTTTCCTGACTTGGTTTGTTATGTTTAGATGCTGGAAATTATATAAAATTAAAATTATTATTTCTGGCACTAACATTGAGGCTTCTTCCTCTAGGCCACATTCAGGGTCTGTTCAGGTTCTCCGGAGCCACTGCTATAATTTATCACATGAACCATTCAACTGTGCCACCAATTGCAGATACTGCTGCAGTGGTTGTTTACTCTGGGCTAATGTTGTATTTATACATTTCAAACAAATAATGCAAAGAAAAATGTTAAAAGGCTTTTCGATCCTGTATTTGAGCCTTTGTTTTATGAGAAGTCCGTTAAACCTGTAACATAATAGGTGTTTGTGTTTCTCTTCAGAGTGAATGTATTACCACTATTTCTATATACAGGGACATGTGTCTTTAATGTGTATATAGTGTATGCATGACCTTATGGACAACTACAGTTCAGGTACGGCTTTGGCTGCATACCCAACCAATTCTTTTCTGAAACACTGTGCTTTTGGCACATTTCCACTGAGACATACTCTATGTACAGCACGGTGTGGTACAGGTAGTATCTGAAAGGTCACTGCAGTGTGAGAAGAACAGGGTCAGCTATAGGTCAGTGACCGCATACAAGCTCAACACAGGTTTACATATGAGTTTTAAACCATGTTTGAAATGTGCTTCTCTGGGTAGTGAGGTCAGAGTCTGAAGTCATAGCTATACACTGCTGCAATGAAGATTAGAATTTAATTTTCTTAGTTTACTTCCAGCTTTGTAAACTCCAAAAATCTCTCCTGTCACAGGTTCTGCTAATCTTAACATTTTTTTTTTTTTGGCGTGTATTATACGGCTGCAGTAATATCGGAATCAGTTACAGAAATATCCCACACCAAACTGTCTCTTAAAGAGTCTGTAGTATTGAGTGGCTGTGTCTGTTCTTAAACCGTTTGAAGTGATGTGGATGACCTTTACTTAGTCCAGTGCTTATGTTCCTACATATTTATTGCAGGCAGATTTTTGGCTTGACTGATGTTCAGATTGATTCAGAGGGTTTTATAATTCCTGCAAAGACAAACTGGGAATTTGAATGAATTGATAATTTAGGGGATTGGTGGAAGGGGGAAGGGTTGGGGGTCCCCTTTGTCTCCACCTGAAGATGTCACCCAGCCCGGGCCGCAGTGATATCTGCAAGAAAAATATTCGTAAGTGGAATGTCAGCTACTTTGTTGTTGCTCTTTCAAAAGTAAATTACACATTTAGGATTTATTAAGACAAGAAACAATTTTCAAATGGGTGGAAGTCTCGGTGGAGAGGGGCTCATTACTCTGTAGCCCGAGGCCACAATCGCAGCCTTGAATGCATCACTTTTTTCTCCCTCTCTTCCCTCCGTCTGTATTTTTGTGTCTGATGTCGTAATGTCACAGTAGTTTGTTCAAAGCTGCAACAATGATTTGGGCTCCCAGCAGGTGCCGCCTCTATGTCTGTTCAATTATTAAAGTGAGGGCCACATGGATTCATTATAGCCACCACGCCCATTAGATAAAAGAGAGCGCCTTTGACATGGTGCATATTTCCACCGCCTCACAGAGACAGTGCCGCAGCCCTTTTTGTTGCCTCTTATTGTTTTATTCATCACTTTTTCCTCCTTTGGTTTGCATACAAATATTAAAGAGTCATTTGTTCCCTCTCAGTGTTGTGGGCACAAGAGTGATCTTTTGATTCCCTCTTGTCAAACCGAGGTCACCACTTGTTTAATCCTCCAATCTAGCTATAAAAATGACAGTTGTCTTGATAAATAAATCATGGGGTGAACACAAAAAGAGTAAATCCTCAACACAAAAGCCTACAGAGCGTCTCCTCGTTTTCCACTTCTTGGATGTTCACCCTTTGATAACGCTGTAATGACCAATCCAAAAGTCTGAGGCAAAAAAAGGGAACTGGGAACTAGCCTGACACTAAAAGCTGCCATTGATAAATTCTTCATGTTCCTCAATTCTCTACTTAAACTTTTTCTTTTTTAAGTTTTTTTTAGAAATTACGTGGTCTACTCTGAGCCACAGAAATAAAAATCTGAGTGTGATAATAGGGTATATGTTTCAAACCAATCTTCTAATTTATAATGTTTATGTTCCATACAAGTGTGTTCCATAATAGATAAACAAATGTGAAATTTTACAGGAATAAAAGTGTGAATTATAGGTGCATTTCTATGAACTGCTGAGAAGTAGATCTCTATCAAAAATGTAATTTTCAAGAAATATGTGACCAACTCCTAGGTTCTGTCAGACTATCCAAAGATACATGTGTCTGAGTCCACACATACAAGCAGAGCAATTTGCACAATTATAGAAATTCATTTTGTGAATGCAAATTGAATAATGTATGTGGATTTAAATCTTAAGGTTTTGCACTGGTGCATTGTTTTATCGTCACACAAATTGGTGAAACATGACTTTTTGACTCTTTAAGCATTCTGATTTCAGAATGTAATTTAAAATAAAATAAGATTATTTTTATGGCTCTTTGAAGTTTTGTCTGTGCCACAATTGCATTACAGATATCATGACAGGGCTAAAGATGACTTAAAAAAAAGTGTACTCAGGTTCTTTAAACTATAATTGCTATCCATGATTTCACGCCCTGCACTGAAGCGCCTCTTGACTCTTGACAACACTTGACATATGAACCCACATTTGCCTCATTGATGGTTCATTATGAATATATATATATATATATATATATATATATATATATATATATATATATATATATATATATATATATATATATATATATATATATATTTAAGCCCAGTGTGGAAACAAAGGAACTCCACTCCCACACCATCACATCCCAGCTTCTCCTCCTCTGCCTCCCCCTTTTTGTGTTCTGAACATGCCAACAAATCCTAATTGCACCCCACACTCTTCTCTTCCCACCGATGTTGCATGCTTTATGCCACCAAATTCCTTGTGTGCTAATTAGGCACACAACTACAGTGCATCCACTCCTGACAGGTGCTGCTGGCCTATCGGGGTCACACACACTTTCATAGACAGGGAGAGATGAGAGCATCCTGCTCACTGCATTAAAAATAAATGGAGAGAAGAGAATAACGAGAGATGCAAGACGTGTTAATTTCTAGCTTCCATCTGTTATTACATAAGCACTGCCAACATCTCTGGAAGAACAGTGGAAGGAAGGGAACAGGAGGTGGAGATGAAGAAAGGGAGCTGAAAAAGCAGGACAGCCACAAATGTAGTCCTCTTGCATGAAGTCCTCATGGGAGAGAAGGAATCGCACTGATAAAGCAAAGGCAACTTGTACATTCAACAGTTTGCTTCCAAAACTTGGTTTACTCATAACCTGATGTCCTTTCTTCAGAATGTTTCTGAAATATGAGAAATCTGCAACAGAAATTTGCATGTCATTGTCTCCAGAGAGTGGAAACAGATAAGTGTCTTAGTTTTTCCAAAAAAACTTCCAAAAGAATGAAGTAGAAGCTTTAAATAATAAATGAATTGGATACGTAAATTACTCCCACTCATTCCATAATGGCCAGGGACACTTACTAAATAATTAAGTGGAAAATATTTTTTGAAATGCTTATGACTCCAGTTGTATGGTCAAAAAAACAAGGTATGGACCTTTTAAGTGTAAATAAGATGAGAACAGAAATTAAACCGTATTTTCCTTACCAACACATCTGATGTAAGTGATACACTTTCACCGATTTTAGAAGGAGAGCAGTTTTTGCAGTGCATTCTTCTGCTGTGACACTGTAATGTTTTCTTTGAGTTCACTCTTTTCCAGCAGCTCCTGTAAAAATAATCTGATGTAAGTGTGGATGTAAAAAAGCACATCTGCTAAACAATGAGTTATGTTATGTTTTTCCACCAGTGATATGCTGAGACCCAATTCCTAATGCATGCTGTGTTTCCTGTAAGGGACAGTGACGGTGAGTGAGGAGCAGTGCACAGGAACATAGCCCCTCGGCCTCTGCACGGAAAGAATGTCTCACATGTTTGCAGAGACGGGCAGATTCTTTCCCAGGGTGGAGGGATGGTACTGTAAAGATTTTCACTGCCAGAATACACACAATCATAGATCTTTGAAGCATTTCAGCTCTCTTTAGATGGTGTATGTTCAACTAGAAGGAATCTAAACACTACAAAAGCCCCGAGCAGTTCTGTCTCTAACAAGCAGTGTGGGAACACACATTATAATTGTTTGTTCAATTATTTTTGTTGGACGTCGCACCTGCACTTCACCAAGAGAACTCCTGAGACCGAAGCACAATTAAACTCTGCAGAGCGGTGCAGATGCCTGTTTAAACAGCATGGAGGGAGGCAGATAAATACCTTTGTAGTGCACAAGGTAACAAGCCAAGGGTGACAGTGAGAAAGCTCACAGGGAGCAATTTCCTATTTGCTTGTCTTTCGATTTGACCTCACTTTTGACACGGTTCCAGGGATCATTACTGTGTGCGTCCTCTTCTCTAATCGAGGCCCATTACAAATATTCAGTAGGCTGGAAGTGGGGATGTGGGCGGAAGATAGAGAAAGCAGCGCCATTTGTGCTGACCAGAGCTGTTTCCTCTGTGAGCTTTGCAATCTCTCACAGAAGTAAGGTAGGTAGGTATATATATACATATATATATATATATATATATATATATATATATATATATATATATATACACAACACAATGGATTTGAAATGAAACAAACAAGATGAGCTTTAACTGCAGACCTTTAGCTTTAATCTGAGGGTATTTACATCCAAATCAGGTGAATGGTGTAGGAATTACAACAGTTTGTATATGTGCCTCCCACTTTTTAAGGGACCAAAAGTAATGGGACAGATTAACAATCATAAATCAAACTTTCACTTTTCAATACTTAGTTGCAAAAATCCTTTGCAGTCAATTACAGCCTGAAGTCTGGAACGCATAGACATCACCAGACGCTGGGTTTTATCCCTGGTGATGCTCTGCCAGGCCTCTACTGCAACTGTCTTCAGTTCCTGCTTGTTCTTGGGGCATTTTCCTTCAGTCTTGTCTTCAGCAAGTGAAATGCTCAATCGGATTCAGGTCAGGTGATTGACTTGGCCATTGCATAGCATTCCACTTCTTTCCCTTAAAAACTCTTTGGTTGCTTTCGCTGTATGCGTTGGGTCATTGTCCATCAAGATAATATTGCCATAAACACTTCAGAATTCATCCCTTCTGTTTTGTCAGCAGTCACATCATAAAGAAATACAAGAGAACCAGTTCCATTGGCAGACATACATGCCCACGCCATGACACTACCACCACATGCTTCACTGATGAGGTGCTATGCTTTGGATCATGAGCAGTTCCTTTCCTTCTCCAGACTCTTCTCTTCCCATCACTCTGGTACAAGTTGATCTTGGTCTCATCGGTCCATAAGATGTTGTTCCAGAACTGTGAAGGCTTTTTTAGATGTTATTTGGCAAACTCTAATCTGGCTTTACTGTTTTTGAGGCTCACCAATAGTTTCCATCTTGTGGTGAATCCTCTGTATTTACTCTGGTGAAGTCTTCTCTTGAGTGTTGACTTTGACACTCATACACCTACCTCCTGGAGAGTGTTCTTGATCTGGCCAACTGATGTGAATGGTGTTTCCTTCACCAGGGAAAGAATTCTTCTGTCATCCACCACAGTTGTTTTCCGTGGTCGTCTGGGTCTTTTGGTGTTGCTGAGCTCACATTGCGTTCTTTCTTTTTAAGGATGTTCCAAACAGTTGATTTGGCCACACCTAAAGTTTTTGCTATGCTCTCTCTCTTGTTTTGTTTTTTTTAATTAAAGCTAAAAGTCTGCAGTTAAAGCAAATCTTGTTTGTTTCATTTCAAATCCATTGTGGTGGTGTATAGAGCCAAAAAGATTAGAATTGTGATGTTCCCAATATTTATGGACCTAACTGTATATATATCAATACCCACAGACACACACACACACACACATTGCTAGTTCTTTAGCAACAATAGGGGTACACTAGGTTAACTTACACAGTTATGAGTATACACAGTTGGGCTATACACCATGTTCTGATATTTAACATGCCTGTGGCAGGATAAGATCTAATGTGAGGTTCAGTTCTCAAGTTCTTATCTATAAAAAAAAAGGTTTCCACAGTGTTTATTTAGTTTATGGAGCTGGAGTCTATGGAAAGATTGTAGTTCAACCTTGTACTACCTGTGTTAAGTTCTGCTTTTGGGTCCCAAAAGCAGATTTATCCATATCTATTAAACATGCACAACAACAGTTATTATAACTTATATATAAGTTATATAATAACCTTTAATTGAAAACCGCTGACTCTGGACAGCAGCTGAAACCTGTCAATCATTAGCTGATCATGCCCCTGACATTAATATACCACACTGCTCGCGTGTGTTGGGCTTAGTTTTGTTCTTTAGGTCCAGCAACAGTTACCGAGAAAGCTGCATAGACTTTTTGAGTCTACAGTCAGATTGCAGAAAGTTTTCTGAGACATTAACTGCAAAAATGCAATGTCATAATTTGTGCAAAAAGACTGAGTAAAGCAGTGTGAGAAGGAAAGATAATCTGTGACAGGTCAGCTCACAGCGGCAACACATGACACATAAAAGCAACACCTTTACTAATGACTGCAAATTGTAAACAATTTAGAATTTTGTGATCTTAACTTTACATTTACATTTTACATTTATTCATTTATCTGATGCTTTTATCCAAAACAATTTTAAGCTTCCATTCACCAGTGTTACAGCAGGAACACCACTGGAGGCAAGGTGGGTGTTATAAGAATTCTATATCCCTATATTATCCAGAGAGACACGGAGACAGATTATATTATAAAAGCTAAAAGCCAGGTTTTATTCCTTGCAAGGGAAACACATACAATTCTATAACAGTGGGTTAAGTGTCTTGCCCAGTAGTAACAACCACAGTATAAACTGTGGAGAGCGACAGAAGAATCATATCTAAACTAAAACATAGACACTAAATGAAAACACATACAATTCCCATAACAGTGGGTTAAGTGTCTTGCCCAAGGACACAACCACAGTATATGGGAGAGCAGGAATTGAACCACCAACCTTCCGGTTGAGGTACAACCGCTTTACCACTGAGCCACTGCGCCTCCACTGAGGTTTAATAAGGCTGGACTGGACTAGCTAAGTAAATTACTGTAAATACTTATAAGATTGACTAAACTAACCAACAACAGTGTAAGCAGAGAGCAAGAGGAAATATGCATTTTTCTCACTTGGAAAGTGAATTTAACTCATCTTTTTTGTTGTTGTAATAATATAGACCCACTACATGCAGTGCTATAACCTATAAGTTGTTGAAATTGTGTTTTAAACAATATGACAGCCACTAAATCTCTAACCCTAGAATCGCCCATGGTTTCACTAACTATAGAACAAGCTACAGGAGAAGAAGTTGCAGGAGTTGAGCTTCTTGTCGGTTAGAAAAAAATGCTGTAAAAGTATTTTTTAACATGTCCAAGCCAACCTCCTCTTTGACGATGAACAGGCTGGATAAGACTGGTAAAGTAAGTATGTGTAGTTCACAATCCTTAACCTCACAAAACTTTACTTGACCAGTGAAAGGTAACCTTTAAAGAACTGAGGGGCCTTCAACCAGGCAGTCAGACGAGGCTCCCGGGACTGTCCTGGTCAGTAACTGTATTGATCAAATGACCATCCAGAGCTCTTGTAGGAACTAATATAAATAAAAGCTCTTGTGAGAGCTGGGCTGTGGTAAGACTGATGAAGCTTAATAGAAGAAGCTTGGTAAGGAATAGTGACCTACGTCTCTTGTAGGTTTCTTCTGTCCCTCTCTGTCAATGCTGAGCATTCCCTTTAAGGAACAGGCCAACTGATCTTTCATGCACTCAGACAACCCAGAGACAAAAGCCTGATGATCGACTGGAGATGGAAACCAAAGGTGTAGTAAACAATGTTGCAAGAACAGTCTTACGTCTTGTTCTTAGTTCTGCAGGAAAGGACTGGTAGGTAGAACGGGCTGATCTTAGTCTGACGTTTTACCATGCCCGGTCTCTTGAGTGCTCCCTTGACATTATGGCCAATGTCCATCTTTTTATGGGTGTGCAGGGTGTTTTATATTACGGTAAACTGGCAACTCTTTTCATACAGTGTACATTCTGAACCAGAGTGAGACAATGATGGGAGGATGATGGCAGCGACTGGTCAGCTGGAGAGGAAGAACAGGGCAGGTCTAAAAATGACAGCTGGGGCTGGCACATAATCTAAACTTAGGCTTTTGCACTGCTGTCCTATTCCTGATGCTTGACTCATTATGAATATTATGTATGCCAGTCACTGTGTTTCCCTGTCTCACACAGCTATCATCCCATGCACACCTCCCTGTATCTCTTCCATGGTTGCCACCCCCCATGCATTATTCAGCACCACATTAGAATACCAGGCTGTGGCAACTGAACCACAGGGTCTTGTCAGAACAGCTGAAAGTGTCTGTCACACAGTTAAAACTTTTTTTCCCATAGTTCCTCAGCATTGCAGCTGCCTAAATGAGAGGGATTAAGTTAACTCCCTGCTCAGAGGAGGTGCAGACCCTGGATTAGGGCAGTGGGCATGGACAGAGAGAGCAGTCAAGCAAAAGGCACAGCTTTTTAAAACAGGAACAAGGAGAGAGGAGGCACTGGTGCACAGCCTCACAAGCTCTGATGGACCAATCGCTTGAACAAATACGCTGACATGTGGTCTGCCTCCATAACATGGAACAGCAAATCAAAGCACAGACAGAGAACATTGTGGGACCCATCATCAATCAAATGAGTTTCACCAAACTCTCCACCAAATTATAAGTAATCTTAAGCAAACAGATATTAAACAGAAATTGATAGTTGATCTATTGGTGATAAGAGTTGGATCTGTATTTATCCTCAGTAACAGCTTGTTCTCCATTACTGCTGTTTTCAATCATTGCTGCAAAATCTTTACTTTTCCATTGCACTGTAATTTTTACCTTTGCAAATTAGCAAATTCATATTATAGCTTAATATCTTGTATCTTATCTGGACGGTGAAGAAATTTTATTGCGTTTTCTCCAAGTGTTGGATTGTGGGGGTACATCTTTACAGCTGCAGATGTACAGCCTTCTTCTGCTGTTTACTAAAAGTCACATTACATTAATAAACACATTTAGTAGATTGTTCCTTCCTTGTTTGTGAAATAATAAATTAATTGACTGCCAAATAAAAAATTGCACTCCCTAAAACTCTGACACTAAGACCATAGATGTGTACATGACCTCTTGTATGTTGAATTTATTTATGTTTGGATCTGATGGTACCTGTCCTTGTGGAAAATGAGGAGTGGTCTGGGAAGCTTTTAACAGGGATAAAAAACCAGGGCATGAGAACAGGTGGTGCAACAGTGTGAGAAACACAAGGGAGACAAACAAGAGACACCTGCTACTGAAACCCAACCTGGTTCCTCCATCATATTCCATCAGAGCAGTACTGCCCAACAGCACATAGCCAGGCTCCTGTACACACACTGAAGAACAACACAGCTCTATGAAGGTCACCCAAGATGTTCTTTTTCTGACATTTATGTATAGAAAATGTTCACAAATGTCGTCCTTCAACCGGAAGGTAGGCGGTTCGATTCCCGCTCTCCCCACAGTTCATACTGTCGTTGTATCCTTGGGCAAGACACTTAACCCACCTTGCCTACAGTGGTGTTCCAGCTGTAACACTGGTGAATGGAACCCTAATGTAAGTCGCTTTGGATAAAAGCGTCAGCTAAATGACTAAATGTAAATGTAAATGCTCAATACGTCGATTGCGATCTACCAGTCGCAAGGTAGTATTGGTAGATCGCATGACATTAAAAAAAAGCCAATCAGCCAATCAGCCATCCAATCACTTGATTGATATACAGGGCAGCCAGTCAGATGACATCTGAATTTATCTGACACTTAGAAGTGCATCAAAACTAACAAGCTTCAGTGAGTTATCTCCAAGTTTTAGACCTCGTTTTTTTCTCTTAAAAGGGTATAAAAATGAGTGGGGAGCTGTAAGAAGACAAAAACATATAGCGTTCATGTAGGCCTGGGCGAAAAATCGATTGAATGAATTAATTCGATTTTTTTGTGGTGGGCGATTTAAAAAATAAGTAAATCGAGTTTTTGTGTAACGCCGCATGTTTGGCTCCCCGGAGCTTCCGTAGCGTTAGTTTCACATAGCAGAGCAGTACGGCAAGCGACAACAACAACATCATAGCACACACAAAACAGCAACAGAAAGCGACAACATGGCTACCGGTGAAAGTGGGAAGTTTGTTCCCAAGAAAGGAATAAAATCATCTGTTGTTTGGAACTGGTATGGGTTTACTGCGACAGACGTGGATCAAGAGTCCCCACGCTGCAACATTTGCCTAAAGCCCATCGCAGTCAAAGGCAGCAGCACCACAAACCAATTCCAACACATGAAACAGAGACATCCAGCCGAATATGAAAAATGCCAGTCTCTCCAAGACGAACAAACCCGCAGTGACCAACAAACCTTAGCTAAAAAACAGCTAACTGTAGCCGAATCCTTTTCACACGGCACTGCATATGCCGTTTCTACTTATTGCTTTTCTTAATAAGTAGGGGGGGAAATCGGAAAAAAATTGTAAATCGAATTTAAAAAAATTAAATCGGAGATTTGATTTTTAGGTCATATCGCCCAGCCCTACTTTCATGCGGAATGGTAGGAGGATTTTTTTTTCACAATGACATTTTCAAAATGAGTTTGCCTCATCTTCCAGTCTACCATCGCTGTACCAAAGAAGGGAATTTTCGGACTGCTCATGGAAAATACGACACCGACTTCCCGCTGAAAAGCGAGCTGAGAAAGAGAAAACTGAAGGAAATAAAATCCCAGTTGTCCGGACAGCAGTCATTTTTCACACAACATACTTCAAAAGCAAAAGCTGCCACCGAAGCATCTTTCCATGTGAGTCACGTCATTGTTAATAGTCCTTCCAATACGGAGAGATGGTATAAGAGGCATTCGTTGAAGCAGCTGACTCGTTCCGGGACTTTAAAAATAAGGCAGAAATATTATCTTCGATCAAAGCTCTCCAGCTGTCAAGAAGTACAGTTACACGGCGCTGTGAAGCCATGGCTGAGGATTTAACCCAGCAAATGTGGACGGACATCGGAGATTGCAAGTGTTTATCACTACAGTTTGACAAATCTACGGACGTGAGTGACACAGCCCAGATGTGCATTTTTATTCGTATGGTGTTTAGTGATATCACTGCAAAAGAACAGTACTGCCCATGAAAAAACAGACACGAGGAAAGGACATACAGTATTTCAGTCGTTCAAAAACCCAGCTCCCAGTGTACAAATTGGTGTCTATCACCACAGATAGAGCACCCGTAATGGTTGGCCGCGTAAATGGCTTTATTGCTAAGTGCAGGCAGGACGATGCTTTCCTAGACTTCCTGAATTACAATTGCACAAGCGTTATGCGCTAAAATGCTCAAAATGAAAGAGATCATGGATGTGGCAACGAAGATCACTTGTTCTATACGTGCCAGATCTCTTTAAATACGGTTATTCCGTGCACATCTGGAGAATGCTGACTGCGACCACTCGAGTTGTTGCTACACACTGACGTGAGATGGCTTAGTCGAGGGAAATTCCTGCAAAGATTTTGAGAGCTCTGTCCAGAAATTAAGGAGTTTTTCCGTGTAGCTGGACATACAGAAGCATTCAACTAAATGACGGTCAATGGCTGTTAGATTTGGCATATTTAACCTATCTGACAAACATGTTGAATGACCTTAATCTAGAGCTGCAAAGAAAAGACAAAACAGTGATCAATATGATCAGCTCAGTTAATGCTTTCAAACAAAAGATGCTACATCTCACCTCAAAGCTGCAGCGCCATGATTTGGCGAACTACCAGAACCTGGCGTCAGAGCTGGAGATGCAAGGGAAGGCCTGTGTGCAACTTGACAGTGTAAGCTACACAGAGCAGATTGACAATTGTCTGTCAGAGTTTGACAAACGCTTTCAAGATTTTGCTGCACTCGACCCAGTCGCTACATTCATGTGCTATCTTTTTCGGGAAGATGTTGAAGTTGATTCACTCGCATCAAAAAGTACAACACTGTTTCACCTGAACTCTTCTGAAGTGGAAGATGAGATTTTGACACTACAAGCCAACATTGAGCTGAAAGCCAGAGCTCATGGGCAGTTCTGGAACTTACTCACAGTGGTAAAGTACCCCAACATGAGGAAATGTGCTACTTCCTTGACTGCATTATTTGGCTCCACTTATTTATGTGAGTCACCCTTTTCTCACATGAAGATCATTAAGTCCAAATACAAATACTGTCCGGACTATGCATCCCTGGCTGATTCAATTCAGTGTAATCATCAGAGTAAACTCAGTTAATGACAAAAATGTATATAGTAAATTTTGTTGTATTGTGCAATATTGGTTCATATGGTTATGCAAGTTACATCAACTTACATTGTACATATAAAGAATCCTCAAAATATTTGTAAATAAATATGTTTTGCATTTTTGTAGTGGGTAGATCATTTTGACTTGGTCATTTGCCACTGTGAGAATAGCTAAGAAAAGCTTCTTATTTGGTTGTAGGTAAATGAAGACTTTAAGAGCTTAAATCTCAAGTGTCACTGGCATCACTAGTCCACCCCCCCTTTCTGTTCCCTGGAGGCCTCGGTGCCATCAGCTCATGACATCACAGTGAGTGTGACACGGTGGCAAAGCGCTGTTGACGG
The DNA here is from genome assembly GCA_024416835.2 of Perccottus glenii. NCBI lineage: Eukaryota > Metazoa > Chordata > Actinopteri > Gobiiformes > Odontobutidae > Perccottus > Perccottus glenii. The sequence goes on along the minus strand of JALDQB020000023.1, from coordinate 765,421 downwards.
ATGCCTTTTTGTCTTTGGTGCTCAGGCCAGTGGTGTGGCTGGCAGATGAGTGTAATTGTCCAGACAGGTGACACATCTGTGGAAAGCACAAGATGATAACTGGACTCTTTGCATCATGTGACCTGCATGTCACACGCCTCCTCAGAGGCCCATCATTGTCTGACCGCTTCACTGTGATCAAATATGACGTTTACACACACTACCTTTACCAGATACTGCTCTTATGCGAGTGATACCAGAGACTATATTCAGTGTTTTTGCAGTTAACTGTGGGTAAATAGAATTAATGTAGGAGCTCAACATGTCTCTATTACATACATTTGTGTTAATTAAAAAAATACACAACTGTATTTAAAAATCATACAATTCTGGCAGAATTTGTGATTATTTGGGCATTTTTCAGATGTGCCCAAAAATATGAATGATAGCACAAAAACGTTTTTTTTCTCTCGTAGTTAGTGGATAGATGAAGCCATTTATTGTAAAACAATAATGTTTACTATTTTTAAACAATAATGACAAAGGAAACTACCCAAATGACCCTGATCAAAAGTTTACATGATTTTGGCCTGATAACATGCACACAAGTTGACACAAGCGGGTTTGAATGGCTACTAAAGGTAACCATCTTCACCTGTAATCTGTTCGCTTTTAATCAAGGTGTGTATATTAAAGGTCAGTGCATTTCGGGGCCCTTGGCAGACCCTTGCATCTCTCATCCAGTGCTGCACTAATGTTTCTGTATTCTGAGTCCTGCAGAAAAGCAAAAGAATGTCAAAGGATCTGCGGAAAAAAGTAATTGAACTGTATAAAACAGGACAGGGATATAAAAAGATATCCAAGGAATTGAGAATGACAGCAGTGTTTAAACTCTAATTAAGAAGTGGAAAATGAAAAGGTCAGGTAGACCAACAAAAATTACAGCCACAACTGCCAGAAAAAATGTTCGGGATGCAAAGAAAAACCCCCAAATAACTTCAGCTGAAATACAGGACTCTCTAAAAAATGTGGTTTGGCTGTTTCAAGATGCACATTAAGGAGGCACTTGAAGAAAAATGGGCTGCTTGGTCGAGAAAGCACATTACTACGCAAATGCCACAAAGCATCCCGCTTACAATACGCCAAACAGCACAATGATAAGCCCCAAAACTCCTCCGATGAAAGGTACAACTTTCCTACTGGAAACTGGGCAACTGGAAACTGCACAAGAGACATATTTGGACATTACAACATGACATCAATCCAAACTACAAGACCAAGTGTACCTGTCATTGGCTACAGCAGCATAAAGTGAAGGTTCTGGACTGGCCATCTCAGTCGCTATACCTCAATATTATTGAGCCTCTCTGGGGAGATCTCAAATGTGCAGTAAGCAGACATTTTGAAGTAATACCTTACAAAGATTACTTTTAAGGTGTAATGCTGCTGTGGAAATGCTCTCTGGATTAAAATCACTGCATATCCTCATCCACAACCAGAAAGGAATTTTATTATTTTCCATTTGTCTTTAATTGACAAATTCTTATTTAGTTTTTGGCAGTTTATGGAAACACGTTTAAACTGAATTATTTATAATGGAATAAAACATTTACAACAATAAAAGTTGAACTATGAGTTTTGTTATCTGAGACATGTGTAAACTGCAGTAGATTATTTATAGGATTTTTTTCTCATCTGTGACCCAATTAGCCAACAAATTTCCCACTAAACTTCACAAAAACAAAAAAAACTGCCTTCTTTTTGTTGGATCATTAGTTGGATACAAATCTAAATCCTCACTCACTGATTGTTTCAAAGTGCTGCGACTTGTTTGCCGCTGTCAAATCCCCATGTTGTTTATTAGCAGTGGCGTTTTTCTTGTGAACTGTACAAGTGAATCTCAAATCTGCGCCCAACTCCTTATCAGATACAGTGCGTGAGCTGGTGATGCTTGAGATGGCCCCTCTGAACACAGCAGTGGGCCCACAGGCCGAAGAGGAGACGCTGCTCTGTGTAAGCCCAGGGGAGGCCCCATCTAGTCCTATTTGTCAGTGAGAAGAGGGTTTGAATGTAGCCGCGCTGCATTTCTTCCCGCATGAGTGTTTTCTGTTTGGCTGCTGTCACATATGAACTCACTCCCTTCATCCACAGCGGACAAAGCGCTGTGTTCTCCAGGGCTGAGAATTTCCCCCGCTCCATCTTTATCTGCAGCTAAATGTTGACAGCCCACTGAACCCTGATGTCGGACTGTCACAGGCTTAGTTTTCTTAAGTGTTCTTTAAGGAAGAAGGAGAAACAACAGGCCTCTGGTGTGGTGGTTCACTATCATGGTTGCTCAGCCCACAGTCAAAGAGCCTCTAACAGCATCCCGGAGCAGCGCAGGGGCGAGCGCTCAGCTATGCTTGGCTCTGAGCAGACCATTAGGGAAATGGCTGAAGTATTCCAAACCCAGCTGCACCATTCAAATTAATGAGGAGATTGTCAGCATATCAGAGCGGATGAGTGTGACGAGCGAGGCTCGCAAACAAGTCCACCAAGGACACAAGCGAACTGAGTGAAAAGCTCAAGTTATTGTTGTCTAACTGGGAAAAACTGCTGTGAAGTTAGCAGACGCTCCTTTTAGAGTCCTTGCTATTACCGATGTTTGTCGTGTTTATAGAGTATGGGTTACAAACTCATCACATAGTTTGAATATTGTATAGGACATAGGTGGTGATTGTGCCCAGGGTCCAATCCTAAATAAGGTGAAAGGAAAAATTAAAGCTCTTTCTTTACTGAAGAGAAAATTCACAACAACTATAAATTTACTCTTGCCATCTCAGGTGTCTGCCAGAGGTTAGACGGCTCACCAACAAAACAGCCTTTGAAAAATTGCTGATGTAACACACACAAAATCATGTGTGTAATTACCATCTTCACATTAATTTATGCAAATATATAAATATTACCCATGCAATTTTGATTTCACGCATCACTTTTTGGCCTTGTTTCTTTTGCATTGTGTAGTCTGTAATCATATGTCACATAAAATGCCATTTTTTAATATTTTTTTTTATAAAATGCCAGTGGGCAACACTCACCTTTATCCTGTCTTTTTTCATGTGAACTTAATAAACCATTATAGACTGAAAAGCTTAAATTTTAAAAAAGCTAAATAAACTGGTCACATTTTCTTTGTTTTGTGCATGTTTCTGGAAATGCATACTTGAGGGAAGGTGCAATCTTCCATTTTACTTCTCTTAATCCCACTGGTCACAATAGTTACCATAAAAAATATCTGTAGTTATAAAGCTCTGAAAATGTTACTGAGTGATTTTTAATGCATTTTAATTAAACACTGAAATAATACAGTGTTTGGATGACATGTGTGCAATATCACATGTTTAAAGTAAATTGACACACGACCAAAGCTGGACAAGGATTTTTGGTACACTTCATCTTTAAGGTGTCTAGTAATGATATATACAATTGCAATTACTCAAATTAGTTTGGTCTGTTTGTAGAATGAGTAGATAGAACATCTATGGGATAGAACATTGTATGTAGGGGCACGTATACATATTTCTATACATTCAAAATTCATGGTGTGCCTATAAGAGCCTTGCCTTATCCAGGGAGTATATGCATCATATGGAGCCATATGGGGGATGCCACATGCTCCTCCAGAAACCAGAAACTGGTTTAGGCCAGGGGCCAAGTGTTGTTCTGAGGTGCCACAAGGTTGTAAATTCCACCAGGACAGCCTTTTAACTTCCCTTGCACTGGATGAGATGACAAAGAGGAAATATGGAAGCTGTGGGACAATGAGGGAAAAAAGTCTGTTTGTTGTTCCTTTCAAACCAAAGAACAAATTCAAGCTGTTATCCCGAGGACCCTCTGAAGTTCTAACTCAAGAATAGAAGCATAGAAGTCAAGCATAGAAGAATAGAAGTCTGCTAGAAAGACATTAACATTGTCACAATAGCAACAAACATGGAGAAGAACTACACTAATTAAGTTGTCAGGCAATTGAGCCTTTGACCAAGTCCAACAACCATAATTCATATATCAATATAATGAGCACATGGAGGGTGTAGACCTTCATGATCAACAGGCCTCAATATACAGCATCACAATCAGGTGCAAGAGTGGACTGATTCCAAGGGCCCATGACTTACAGGGGCCCACGAAGATATAAAAAAATCTTAAGACTTCAAAACATATGTTTATATAAGTACATAAATTGAGAGTTTTGTTCCTTGTTTACAAATAAAACTAATGATTTTGTGTTTTTTGTTTAGTTAAAAAAACAACCTTCCAACAACTTTTATCTGAGACAGCCCCCCTCCCCGTTTGCAATGTCCTGCTGACAACGTGTTGCTCTCACATTCACAATAATCAAAATGATCAAATTTGAACTTGTTTTCCAGTAAGTTCCTGTAGTTTGAAGAAGTTGATTTTACGAGTTGAACTTTGATTTGGTTATCATTTTTAACTCCAGTCGCCGTTGTGCCCGCAGTGCTCTGACAGTTATACTGATCTCAGACCTGTTTGTCATAGTCCCGCCTCCCTCGCTTTTTGATTGGATGTCTCTGTTAATGCATGTAATTGGATTTGTGTTTAAAAGTGAAGAGGAAAACGGGCAGCAGCACCAGATTTACTATGAACTGTAAAATATTCACAGGTAGAGAAGACCTTTTTTCATAAAAATAATCCGTAAATGCAGCTGAGGGACACAGAGGTTAGTGATGCGAGGCTGTTGAAAGAGTACAGTCAGAATAAGACTAGGATTCAGAGATATTTACAGCAAGAACAGAAACATCAAGTGACTTTGCTAATGTTTAGAGCCAACATTTAGGCTAATAACACTCAAGTGACAAGTCACAGAGAATATTATCCAGTTTGTTATAAGTCCTGTCAGATTAGAGCAGAAAGAGGCAAAAGGCCCCTGGTCAGGCTAAAGAACAGCATGCAGTGATATACACAATCTAAAATGTAGAAATAATATCTGTAATAATTAGACCACAAGCTACATTTAAACAGTTTTCTGTCATCCATTAAATAATAAGCTTAATTGTAGGGCCTATTAAAAGCAGGCTTAACTCACTCACACCAATAGTTCCTAGTCCATAGTCATATATTATTATAGATAATAAAATGTCAGTTCTTAATAAGCTCAATGTGTTTTTGAATGTGATAAACGTGATAATAAATGTGATAAATTTAAAAAAGAGTTCACAAAATTGTAATTGCTCTATAGTAATATCATAAAAGCTATTAAAATACACCAGAATACAGGAAATCACACCATTGTGTTTAAATGTGTCTCTTGCCTGCTAAGTTCACATTTCCAACCAAAGAATCACTTCTACTTACAGTAATATGTTTGTAGATATTGTGGTGGTGGGGCCCAGTGTGAGATCTTTTAATTGTTTTTTGTCATTTATAAAGGCCTACATGCAGGTCTCTTTCCCAATTGTTACTATTATGTTCTATGTTACTGTAATGACAGGCTTGTGTCCCTATGGTTGACATGAATATGTTCCTATGGTTCCTTAATATTTTATGTTCAATGTGAATAAATCACATGAGTAGAATGCATTTTGTCTGGTGAATGTTGCACTGAAAATTACAATTAACATTCACCAAAGTTCAATTTAAAATATTACAATTAGAATATATTAAAATATAAAGGTTTGCTGCACTATTTCAGTGATTAAATGGGTTAATGAAAGAGAAAGGTATGTTTTAGGTTTATGTCATGTAAACAATGAACATGACACTGAGACATTTCCACTTCCTGCAGAAATGCATTTGTTGAGCAGTGTGTTCTCCTGATGACCTAATGACCACTACAGACTTGGGACAGACGTGAGGGGTGGTGTTTGTGAACTCTGTGAGAATGCTGCCCTGGCATGTCATGTGAACAACTGAGGCTATAGACAAAGAGGATTGAACCAGGAAAAGGAACAGGAAGTCATCCGTGTCTGTGAAGTGAAATAAACATGTCACTCAGCTGCATTTGTCAGCAGAACTTTGTCAGAGAAACATACTTTTTTATAGACTTGATTTTTGTATTGACTGCAACAGCAACTTTATCTATGCACAAAGCATATTTAAATACAAGCAAGTGGACCCATGGAATGTAAATTTTTGTGTAAGTAAAGACAAAAAAAAAACAATTATTATTCTGGTTAATTCAAGGAGTACAAATGAGTTTTAAGACGACCTGAATGTTGGGCCTGCTGCACTGGAAGCTTGGTAGCGGCAGCGCAGAAGCCTTTTCTTTGGGACAAGACACATTTTTATATGAATTATGTAGAAAAGACATACCCAAACACTACATAAAGATTACATGCACAGTTTTAATAGTGACAGCACTCCCAGGTTTGTGACGAGACCAGCGCTGAGCTCATCATTTGTCTTCCACATTCTCACATATGTATCCAACCATGTCCAATGGTTTTTATATTTTTTTTTTTTCTGTAACCCCTCAGTTCATTTGTTTGAAAGTATTTTCCTGCCTTCATGCCACTGCTGCTAAAGGTGCAGAGAATTTTCCCTCCTTTTTGAGGCATTAATAACATTCCGCTCTACTGATTTCCCGGGGCACAACCTCATTATGGCTTATAGGCAGAAAAAATATACAGTCTGCTCAGGCGGCTTTTCCTGCTCTTTTCTTTGAGAACGAGGACTTGTGTAAAGTGGCTGCTTCTTGTTGCAAACTAAAACATGTCCAGGCTGTTATCTGTGTCTGTGACAGTAAGGCTGCTGGTTTAAGCAGGCTGCACTAGGGGGCAGCACTGATCACAGATACATACTCTTGAACTCACCTTCTCATGGTTACAATAAACTGAGCCAGTGCTGATACATTTCAAGTCTATTTATTTATGATTCATCTACATTAGTGAACTCAAGGTTACTTGTACTTAAGTACCCACAACTTCAAACACATCTTTTCTCATAACCCTGTTTCACTAGACCTGCCTTTTTGTTTTGTTCTTGTCATTAATCTTACATTTACATTTAGTCATTTAGCAGATGCTTTTATCCAAAGCGACTTACATTAAGCTCCATTCACCAGTGTTACAGCTGGAACACCACTGGAGGCAAGGTGGGTTAAGAGTTTTGCCCAAGGACACAACGACTGAGTATGAACTGTGGGGAGAGTGGGACTCAAACCACCAACCTTCCGGTTATATATCCACTAAACCACTGCACCTATCTTATCATGTGTTGTTTTGTAACTCTGATTAATGTGGCTTTTTGTATGTTTTAATTTATTTTTTAATTGAAAATACCTGGTTGAATGCTTAACGTCACAACAAGGCAATATTTCATAAAGGCGATGTGTTTTCAAACAAACATATACATATACATGTGAAGAAATGTTACGTGAAAGTGGAAATAGTGTAAAATATTGTAATATGTCTGCTCTCCCCCCATAGCCAGAGGTCAGTTACCTTTTATAAAAGTAAAAGATTTTCAGGAGTTGAATTTATTGGTAATTTAATACCAATTTAATGGTAAATGGTAAATGGCATGCATTTATATAGCGCTTTTTTGCGCTAATCTCGGGCACACAAAGTGCTTTACATTGTACTTCCACTCACCCTGTTCACACACATTCACACCTGGGGCAGACAGAGAGGAGAGCTTCCATACACACCGTAAGTATTTACAGCCTTTTGCATAACACTCAAAATTGAGCTCAGGTACATCCTTTTTCCACTGATCACCACATCTTTTCTCATAACCCTGTTTCACTAGACCTGCCTTTTTGTTTTGTTCTTGTCATTAATCTTACATTTACATTTAGTCATTTAGCAGATGCTTTTATCCAAAGCGACTTACATTAAGCTCCATTCACCAGTGTTACAGCTGGAACACCACTGGAGGCAAGGTGGGTTAAGAGTTTTGCCCAAGGACACAACGACTGAGTATGAACTGTGGGGAGAGTGGGACTCAAACCACCAACCTTCCGGTTATATATCCACTAAACCACTGCACCTATCTTATCATGTGTTGTTTTGTAACTCTGATTAATGTGGCTTTTTGTATGTTTTAATTTATTTTTTAATTGAAAATACCTGGTTGAATGCTTAACGTCACAACAAGGCAATATTTCATAAAGGCGATGTGTTTTCAAACAAACATATACATATACATGTGAAGAAATGTTACGTGAAAGTGGAAATAGTGTAAAATATTGTAATATGTCTGCTCTCCCCCCATAGCCAGAGGTCAGTTACCTTTTATAAAAGTAAAAGATTTTCAGGAGTTGAATTTATTGGTAATTTAATACCAATTTAATGGTAAATGGTAAATGGCATGCATTTATATAGCGCTTTTTTGCGCTAATCTCGGGCACACAAAGTGCTTTACATTGTACTTCCACTCACCCTGTTCACACACATTCACACCTGGGGCAGACAGAGAGGAGAGCTTCCATACACACCGTAAGTATTTACAGCCTTTTGCATAACACTCAAAATTGAGCTCAGGTACATCCTTTTTCCACTGATCACTCTTGACCTTCTATGACTTGATTGGAGTCCATTTGTGGTAAATCCAGTTGATTGGACATGATTTTGAAAGGCACACACCTGTCTACATAAGGTCCCACAGTTAACAGTGCATGTCAGAGACAAATCAAGTCATGATGTCAAAGGAATCGTCTGTAGACCTCCGAGACAGAATTGTATCAAGGCACAGATCTGGAGAAGGGTACAGAAATATTTCTGCTTAAAAGTTCCTTTGAGCACAGTGGCCTCCATCATCTGTAAATGAAAAAGAGACTAGTCAGGATCTACAGAAAGATGAAGATGCAGTACACTGGACCTCAGACTGGGGCAAAGGTTAATCTTCCAACAGGACAACAACCCTAAGCACACAGCTAAGAAAACAAAAGAGTGGCTACAGGACAACTTTGTGAATGTCCTTGAGTGGTCCAGCCAGAGCCCAGACAGAACCCAATTGAACAGCTGGATCTCTCTGGAGAGATCTGAAAATGCGACCTGATGGAGCTAGAGAATTTCTGCAAAGAAGAATGGGAGAAACTTCACAAAAAGATGTGCCAAGCTTGTAGCATTATACTCAAAGTATGTGCGTCTATACATTTTTTTAACAATCTGTAATAGGCGAGCTAGCTACGAGGCATTGTAGCTGATGCTATAGTATAGCTGGCTATGGTGTGACTAACATGAATAAAATTTTAAATTTTACTTGCCCCAAATCCCAGATTTGAAAACTTAAAAATAAGAAATCAAGGCCAAAAAATTCAGCAGTTCCTAATACCTAGCCTATGCTCTTTTGAACTTGAGCAGTTTAATTTGTGACTAAACTATGTTATTTTTAAATTATTTAATTTATTTTCATTTTATATTCTGCCAGAGCCTCTATCCCACACTCACAGTTCTTCCATGTGCTGCTACATTAAACCCCACACTGAACTGAAATGAGCAAAAAACAATAATCTCTTGAGAGCTTGTTTGATCTGAATTTGCACTCCTAAAAATGGTGCACCATTGGGCTGTCTACGACCATGATCCTGACTGATTATAGATTAACAGCTCAGAGCACACTCTCCCTCTCATCCTCCTCTGGATTCTGACATTAGGCCCACATGCATGACTTTAGTATGAAACAGATATATACTGCTTGTATTTTTACAGTATGATGGACATCATGCACATCATGCACAGGGACATCTGTAGCTCATGAAGCCCAAACAAAGAGATAAAGCTCAAGGTAATGGCGCTCATATTGTTGATCAGTGTGTGCCATCTGGAGGTTTTGTTGCTTTTTACTGAAATTAACATTTGACTGAACTATGTCTGCTGCACACTCTCTCTGACAGCATCAGAAATGCATTTAATGATTGGTTTCTATTCAAATGAAGACTGTACACTCTGAAGTGGCCTGTTAACAGCAGAAGGATGTAGTACATTACTTATGTCTCCAGGTTGAGGTCCATTGTTCATGTGTGATAAGTGCTTGACAGATAAAAATCTCAAACTATACTCATATGTTAAGTCAAACTAATATTTGAAAAGGCATCAAGATTTTCATGAAGTGTGCTCTTTATTTAAACTGGACTGAGTCCAGTCATCTGCTGCTGGACACCGAGCAGGTCAAGGCCAAAGAGTACAATCTCACTGGCACACACTCAAACGTGTTGATTTAACAAAACAGCCAAACATCTGCTGGACAGACAGATGCATACATTTCAATACATTCAAGAATTTCAACTTTTCAAACATTAGACTTTGTGATACACTCTGACCTTTGGCAGAACTCAGTCCAAAATACATGTTACTTTTGTAAAGGGTGGAAAAAAATGCAAAAAGTGGAATTTGTCCAAACAACAGTATGGTAACTAAAGAACAACTTATTTTAAAACAGTGTTTATTCATAAAACCTATTAACAGAAAGGCAATATCTGAAATAATGGCAACCGTATAACCCATATTTGCATTCCACCTCATCACCTCCCTCCCTTTGTCATCTACTGTCAGTTTAATTGTAGCCACAGCAGACTGATTTATGTCTCCCACATTTCCTGCCTTTCCTGAACAGAGTACCACTTTCTGGCACTTCATGATTAGTAATCAGCTGTCATTTTATAAGCAACAACTGTTAAGCCTAAAGTCTGTTTGTCTGTGCCATAAGCATGGGTCACTTCACTAAATCATCATGCTATGATAAACTAATCTAGAGGTAATCTGACCAGAAGCAGGTTACATTCCAGAGTTTTGGCTCAAAACACATTTTTCTAATTATATTTGCCATGGGATGTACAGCTAATGATGTAACACTCTGCTCATTTGCCTCAAGTCCATCTACAAAAACATATGTGTAGTAGATCATATTCTCATATGGTGCCTGTATATTTTTTGGACACTTTTATAGTTCATTAGCTGTTCCTTTTGTGGATTACTGGTTTATTGTTTTACTGTTGCCCTCTGGGACAGTTTGCAAGTGTGAAGAAGCTGGGATGGGTTCATAGTCAGAAAAGGATGGTTTACAGAGAGTGGAGGAGTTCAAGTATCTAAAGATCTTGTTCACGAGTGAGGGAAGGATGAAATGGGAGACTGACAGATAGATTGGTGTAGCATCTGCAAAAATGTGGCTGTTGCACCGGATTGTTGTGGTGAAGGAGGAGCTGAGCTGAAATGCAAAGCTCTTGATTTACCGGTAAATCTATGCTCCTACTCTCACCTGTGGCCATGAGCTTTCGGTCATGACCAACAGACAAGATATATGATACAGGAGGCCGAAATGAGTTTTCTCCACAGAGTGACTGGGCCTCACTTAGAAATAGGATGGGGAGGAGACAGATTCGGTCACCTCCCTGGGGAGGTGCTCCAGGCATGTGGAGGGACAAAGTCTAGGAAGTGTCCATTGGAGAGGAAGGTATACTCTCAAGTCAACACTCTCTGGTCCCATTGGATTCAAACATCAGCTGCACCAACCAACCCCACAGAGCGAGCGTGAGAGGGTCCGGCAAGCCGGACCCAGATGTGTCACAGGGGTTAGGGTTGTCACTTTATGTTTAGAAAGGCTGGTGGGCATAGTTCTCTGGTGAACACACATTTGATAAATGAGGACCAATGTATTAAGTAAAAAGTGGCTGTGTATAGGCTTTTTCTTCACTCAGTAAATTAAGGCTTTGATTATCAGAGAGGAGTTAGGCATCAATACAATTTCAATCAGCCACATGAATTTTAGGCACAGATAAGGTTTGCATCAAATCCCACTAACAGATCTGAACGGTGCCGTTATTGAGTGAAGGCTTGTAATTAAAGGCAGGTTCACCTTGATGAATATGTGTTATTTAGCTTAGAAGATCATTTCTGGTGCTTTACATAATCCCTAAAATATACAAGAGAGGGTAGCACTATAGGAAAAAAAATAAATCTAAGTTAATGGAAAAGCTATATGGATATCTTGATGGCATTTGGGTAAACCTAATAAGAATTGATTCTTGGTTGTGAGAACATTTCATTCCTCAAACCTCCCCCTGTGCTTTACATGCGTAATGAACCTGCCTGAGCATTGATCAAAATCAAAAATTGGAGGAGTAAATCTGCTTAAAAAGCCTGTCTGGCTCTGGTGTGCGGGGGCTTTGTCCTGGCAGAGGGCTGGCCAGCACTTACTGAGGTGCTATATGTCTCTTAAACATCTAAACGCCTTCTGTCCATGCTTATTTCTTTCTGCGATGGTTTGCCTGCTTTAGCCCAAAGTTTTTTTCTGGCAAATATATAATCCTTGCTATGACTGACAATGTTGTCAGACTTTCGGATGGGTTTTACGCTGTTATTACAAGCTCGCCTCCGTCCATGGCACTTTGGATTATTTAAGATTATGTTGTAATCCCTTTAATCCTCATTGCATTAAGATTTCAGTCAAAATACGGCAACAGTAAAGTAGCACTCAGACGCAATGAGGACTTAAGCAGGCGTCATGATTGGGCAGCAATCTTCATTTCCACCATTTTCTTCTCTATTTCCTTTGCTGTAACTCTACATTGTCAACAAATTCAGCAACAGACATGTATTTGTTTTTAAACTGCAAAAAATTTATTCCAACTCATGCCCAGTCACAGAGGGAAAAACATTGTATATTTACGTGTGCGCAGTATTAGGACAAACTGCACATTCAACTTTTCTGATGAAATAGTCTCCATAAGGGTAGCGCTGTGTGGTCATTGTTCAGTTCCCTGCTGCTTTCCTCTGTCTCTCTGTTTGACTTCCACAACCAAAAGCACCATGAATAAAAAAATCTGCTTTGAGTGACATTTTCTGGCATATTTTTATGTGTTTCAAAAATAAGTGATTGTTAGTGTTATTATAATACAAATGTAATGGATTGTGTCCAATACATTTGTAAGTGTCCAAATGAATGTGTAAAATACAAGCCTCTCAAAACATACAGACTGATTTTAATTTAGTCAGTCTGTAACACTGTAAGAACTGTTCTACATCAATTGTCTCCTACCACTAAAACCCCAAAGGATTATATTCTTAACATTAGCTTCTTTAAAACTTACAACAAATATGCTAACCAGACTACTTGGCTACAAATAAATACTATAGAAACTGTACACATTTAAATAGCTTTAGGAAGACTTAGGAAGACTAAGAGTCAAAATAGTCTATCTATTTTATCTATATAATATCTTTTTACACTCCTATATAAACATAACCCATAACCATAAATTATATACAATCCCAAATATGTATATAAAACCTTAAACCATACATTAATGTAGTCTAAAACTCATAAAACCCTTAAAACACCTAAACCTGTTACCCCTACACATTCCCTTTACTTGGTCCAGCCTGGAACCTTTAAATGAGCTCCTGTTTCCCCGGGGACTCTTTAAACACCTGGACACAAGACAAAGGTAAGGTAAGAACACACACACTACAGCATTCAGTGAAACACTTAACACATATTGCCACATATATTGCCTAAATGGTTTAGGTTCTAATGACTATTCTTTTTCCAGGGCCGAGCATGAACCAATCAAAAATCTCCGTGCCAACTGGATCCCGACACGGAAAGACAACAATCAATAAATACACTCCAAAACCAAATTGTGTGCAATTATTTTCTTACTGTATATGTGCAAATTACTGTTTTAAAGTGCTGTGTGTTTAAAGTGCTTACATTCTAGAGTGCAGTGTTAAGGTGCTTTCCCAGGTAACAAACTGGCTGTTGTCACAATACCACACTCTTCATATCACTATATTCCATAGTATCATCTACTCTACACCAACTCAAGTCTTCAACAATTTTAATTCCTAAAATTTGGTTTCCTATACCCTTTGAATATCAGTCCCATCTATTTTTATTATATCAAGATTTTTCTTTTTGTCATTGAATAATATGAAGTTTATTTTTTAGCGTTCATTTATTTATATCAAGCCATTGTTTAATTTTTTTCAAGCTCTTTGTTCACTACCTTTGTTACTACAGAAATAAAACACATTAACATAAAAAATATTACACTACAAGAGTCGTTTCCCAGTATTTTCAGTATTTTGGTTGAAGAACAAAAAACGAAAATGGACCATTTTTTCCATTTTGTTTACCAGTTTTGAAAAGAAAATCTAAATACGAGTCATTTTCCATTTTCTGACTTTTAATTTAAAAACGGAAATCGAATCGAATCCGACCTACACAGACCCAATACACTGGACCGTAACAGAGCTTTATTTGTAGAAAATGCACTAAAATCCCACCGTTTCAGAAGACATGTTTTTTTCTTTCAAACTTGCTGATTTTGGATAGTTTCCTCTCAAAAAACACTTACTTTTAAAAATTTACTTTCCACTTGTCAAAAAATTGTTTGGTCAAATACTCAGACATTGTATAATACATATAGTTTATACACTAAAACTCAATAGCCTTTTTCTTGTCACCCCTACAGGAACGCAGATGGCTTGGATTGGTACTTAAAATAAAACTATTTCAGTGAGTGGTCATCAAGAAAACAACAAAACACTTTGAGAGAAAAAAACTTACAGTCTCAAAATTCCATCCATATTCCTTAAGGGACAATTTGTGTTGTTCGAGGCTTCACAATAAGACATAGGGAACAAGATAAAATACATTAACAGACCAACACAGACCGAGGGTGGGACATGACAGTACCCTTGCCTTAAAAAGCCGTCACAGGAGTAGGTAATCACAGTGGAGGAAAAGACACAAGGGCAGGGGGGCTCAGTGGTAGAGCGGCCGTCCTTCGACCGGCGGGTGGGCGGTTCGATCCCCGCTCCAAACATCCCAAAACATCATAACATCCCGCTCTCCCCCACAGTTCATACTGTCGTTGTATCCTTGGGCAAGACATTTAACCCACCTTGCCTCCAGTGGTGTCAGCTGTAACACTGGTTAAGCGCTTTTAATGCCTAGGTGGAAAAGCCCTATATAAATAAAAATAAATAAATAAAAAGGGCAGAAAGTCAATCTGTAACAAAGACATAGTTGGTGCTTCTTCCAATCACCTGACACAAGGTGTCTCCCTTTTGCAAAAGCCTTCCCAGATGGTTCAGTGATACAGACTATGTTATGTGAGCAGTTCTATTTGGCGTCGTCAAGTTAGAACTTTACAGCCTTGGGAAAGTGAGGTGATCATAGACCTGCTCCACTGATCCATACCAGGCAACATTAAGAAAGCACTTCTGCCTCCTGATGCACTGTGGTTCTCTTTCCTTTAGCTTGATCTAGAAACAGCTCTCTGATTTGGCTGCCTTGTTTCAGGGTGTAGAATGCTTTGAAGTGAAAGGAAAAGCGGGTATTTGTCGGGGCCTTTGCTCAGAATTTCAAACTGTATAAGATCTCCAGCATGCATCAGAGTGGAGCTTGAGACTGGCAGCAAGGTTTAACAGGAGATGAGCAGGATGATCCTGAGTGGAGCAGATCCGCTTTATGCTGCAGGCCAGCCGTGTCGCTGCGTGTGTGTTCATGAAAGTGGGGCTTGCATTGGGTCTGGATGCTGCAACGAGTGAACTGCAAAAATCATCTGCTTTATAATGCGTAACTACACTTAACTAACTAAGCCAAATACTTTACATTCATCGATATGGTTAATCTTTATTATAGTAACTCACACTAGGCCATGACTGAGCTCAGAGTGGACCAAGTCAAGCCTAGGCACCAGGTAAATTAAAGACCAGAGCATGATATATTAGAAGAAATTCTGGAGAACTCCTCTAATCAAACAGTCCAGTTCCATATTAATTCTGCTTAAAAAAAAACCCTGCCTGATATGCCATCAAGTCTATAAAACTATTTTGTCTCCAGATGTAATTTGCAAATATTATCTGTTTGGGTGATAGTAGAGACCCTGTGTTGATGCCACCCACACTGCCCCAGAGCAGTTTCCAAATGCCCCCAAAGTTTACTACCTCTTCTCTTGTGTGGCCTTTCGACTTTGTAAACCAAGTAAAACATCAAGAGTGGACTTGGTTTGACTGGTTCTGCAGCAGAGGGACTGTGTTAAGGGAAAGTAGGTTAGCATTTGCTTTTAGGACATGTAGCTAACCCCCGACCCTGGCGTGGATCCTGCAATCAGCCCCTTCAGCAGCAACAAACACTCACTTGTGGCTGATAGAGCGGGCCTGCGGGGGGAGCTATCAGTGTCAGAATGCACAGCAGCCCAGAGACACTTTCACATGTGGCAACAGTCAAAGAGCACTGTCCCTCCTCCAGCGGCTACCCTGTCTTCTCAGTTATGTCACTTCTTGTGAGCCACTGAACAAACAAACCCACTGAGCTAAAAATCATCCACATGACTCTGGCAGAGTCAAACATTGCTTACCTGTTTGGACCTGCTCCTCTGTTGATTTGACCCTGTTTTGGACCGACACAATTCTTGAATGAGATTGATAAAAATGTTTGTGTGTTTTCTTTGTCCTCTCTGTTAAAGCAACGGTAACAGTAAGTCATCTTTCTGTCAATGTTCATGTAGTTACAACAAACCAAGCTTTTGGTTTGTTCATGCTCATATGTGATTGGCGAGAACAGCTCTTCCAAACAAAGTAAGCAGGAAACGGCTTTGAAGTGACAGACGAGCTGCTGTCTGCTGCAGCCAGGTCTCTCACTATATATTTCTCCCTGTGCTGCCTCCTCCCTATCTGCAGCAGTTCACAGAGTGAAGGAGCACGAGCGCTCACAGACAGACAACTGAAAAAAGCTTTTCAGTTGATACATCTCAAAGCACTTTTTAGCTGAGCTGTTCATTAAACTTGTTTATGACATTTACATTTAGCAGACACTTTTGTCTAAAGCAACTTACATTAAGGTTCCATTCACCAGTGTTACAGCTGGAACACCACTGGAGGCCAGGTAGGTTAAGTGTCTTGCCCAAGGACACAACGACGTATGAACTGTGGGGAGAGTGGGAATCGAACCGCCAACCTTGTGGTTATAGGACAACCACTGAGCCACTGCGCCCATGATTGTACCTTCTTGTAAAATATTTGGTTTTCCAAGTACCATTTATCCCTCATTAAAAGTCTTACAGAGGATGTTTTTGACGACTTAGAAATCAACAACCATTGTTTTGTGTGTAGTGTGTTTTTTAAATGAGCGCATGCTAAGAACAGCCCCCCTCCTTTACAGCTCATTACGAGTGAACGCCTCGTACATGTGCGTCAGAAGGAAGCCCTTTCTGTGCATTCATCAGCACGCCATCATGAAAAAGAATCCCTAAGACACACTCTGATTTTATTTAGCTCCTGAGACGTTCGTTTTCTCTTCTCATATTCCTCAACGAGGTTGTTCTTTTGCCACTACCTGCTTTAGGTTGTTTCACATCCATTTTGCAATTTTGCAGTCAGATCGATGGAGCAACAATGAAAGCCAAGCGAAAGTGCATCCAGTGGTCCTCGTACCACAGTTTGAGATTCATTGTTTTATGAAAAGTTATTTCTGTAACTATGCTGCTGCCTCTTTGCCAGGACACTCTTGCAAAAGAGATTTTTGATCTCAATAATTTTTTGTCCTTATTTAATCTATTTCCCTAGTTCCTATGGCCCTCATGTAATAATGACAACTCTCACAAGACAAGACAAACAAAAACAGCTCAATTATAAGAAGGTGGGTAGACAGAGATGAGCTCTTCAGAGCACAGCAGATTTGTCCAGGTTTGTAACAGCTTACAGAAGCAGAACGCAGAAGTGGTGCAGTTTGCTCAAAAGGTGAAAGTTTGTTTTGTGTTCTCATGCAAGCTTTTTTGGGTTACTTGCTTGAAACAACTGCACTGTTCCCACCAGCACACTTCTTTAGTTTATACACATGCCATAACAGAAATATTTTGTCAATAGGCATATACAAAGCACTGTGGGCCTCGGGAGAGCTATGAGAGAGTATCCAATGTTTTAAGAGGTCGATTTTGTGTTAAAAACAATGGGCAATAAAAAATCCACTCACTGGAGGAAAATAGCCACTTTCAGCACGGCTCCCAGGATGAGTGTTTACACATGCTCAGCTGGATCCATTGGAACCCACCTCACTGTCGACCTGCATCGCTGTACAAATAAACAGGAAGGCCACAGGCACTTGGACGAAGGCCACGCTCATAATTCACCTAAAGCAGTATATTTTACGCATAGTTGGGGCTCTATAAACTGTTAATCCATAAAAAGTCATGCTGGTTATGCAATACAGCACTTTGGTGCCATTTGAAAGAGCTATATCCTTTTAGCACTGGTCCTCTGTGTGAAGCGCCAGTTGATTTGGATGGAAGTTAAAAGGCAACTGTTAACAATAGGGATCATATAACATGGATGCTATACTTGAAGCAAATTTATGTGAAAGTGAAAAACTGCTGGACATTTTATTGCATTTTACAAATAAACATGTAAGTGAAATGTCCTAAACAGCTTGCGGCTTAATAAAGTTCTCTAAGAGGACTGTTTCCATCATGGCTGACTTTTTCAACATGTTTTTTGTGCAATGCTGTCGGCTGACACCTTTGACTGACAGAAAGTGTTTATCTCATTAGCACCAAACAATTGGAAGAAATTGCCTTTAAAGCTGCTATTCTAAGTTTCAACTCTTTTTCATAAAACTCACTTCTTAAGTCTTCATTTAAGCAGTTGAACGTTGCCACAACAGAGAAAATTGTGCAGATTTTGCTTAGATGACTGCAACAAACATGAAAAGCAATCTTCAAAAGCTATCTTTATCCCACCGCAGTTTGAAGTGCAGAAATTAAAGTTGGATATGGATGCCATCGAGATGCGAGCCGCTTGGGGAGATTAATGACAACATGAGTCATCTGTGCATTTTCTAAAGCATGAGTGTCCAACAGCTGACAGATCACACCATGATAATTGGAAATTGCCTCCTTTAGAAAAAATCTTGAAGACCATGCTAGGTTACAGTAAGTCAGCAGCAGAGTCATATCGGTCAGAATTTTATAAAAGCTCTCTGAATTATGTTGTCAATCAGTATCAGAACCTAATTTTTACGAATTAAACATGCTTTTAACAATCTGTCTGATGGAACATGTTCTTCAACAGAGTTAAGAGTTTAGAGTTTGCACTTTTAATGTTTTAATATTCTATACAATCAGTAATCCTCATCCAATTTGAGTCTATATTTATATTGTGCATTAGGCTTATGTTGTGCATAACACTATTAATGTGTGTCCTCAATTTACATACATCTCTAGATGAGATATTTAGTACTTATTATATTATGACTAGTTAAGTCTCTTATCAGTTTAAAAAGTTAGCATTTTGTTAGTGATAGAAGTAGCAGATATAAGCTCCACCCTAGACCCAGAATGTGGGATGAATATGTGACATACCTATTACCCTCTCTTTTAAATTCGATGTTAGATACGGAAGCAGAATGTGGTAGTGGTGCTTCAGGGAACAGTTCTGTGAAATGATTACACTGTTCTTGTCAGGGCTCTTTTTCCATTTTTCATCACTGTCTTTGAATTCTTGAATATTTTGGGACAAGGAAGCAGTGCACAGTTTTTATGCACTCGGCCTGCAGAATCCAAGCGCCACTAAGCCCAGCTTGTGTTGAGCTGAGCCCCCGGACAGTGCAAGATGCAGCATGGAGTTAAACAGGAGTTTCATCTATGCATTATAGTGAAGACCATTGTTTTTTCTACTGATAATGTGTACCTTAATACTCCAGAACATAGAGGCAACACAACATCTGCTTTTATAGAGGTCTGCACACCTGCACACCTGATCAATTCATCAAGGGCTAACGATTGGTAGCACCTAGCTGTAAGCTCCAATGTGATTAGGTTAGATTAGATTATTGTCAGATACACTATTTGTACAGGACACAGAGAAGAATTTAAATGCTGTTTCTCTCTCTCTCTAAAAATTTAATAAAAATAAAACAGGACTGGGGTGCACATGGCAGAGTGGTTAGCACTCCTGGTTGTGAAAAAGGTTGTGAGTTCAAAACCCGGCCGACTCAAACCTTCTCGGCCGACGTGTTACTGTGGGTTCTCTCCTGGTACTCCGTCTTCCTCCCACCGTCCAAACACATGCATGTGTAGGTTAATCGGCAATTCTAAAGTGTCCCTAGTGAATAAATGTGAGAGTGAATGGCCACTGTCCAGGATGTACTCCGCCTCAGGCCCAAAGCAGCTGGAATAGGCTCCAGTCACCCATGACCCCTTAGGGACAAAGTGGTAGAAAATGATTGATTGAATGAATGAATGAATAAAACAGGACTTGAATACTAATCTGTTAACTGCACTTTATTTTGGACTGTATGCAAAGCTCTCAGACCATAAAAAGGAGCGGGGAATATTTCACTAATACATATACAGCCACTGACGGCTTGCAAAATACACATCTTTTGCAATCTAAACAGGATTTTCATCTAAACTGTGTATCCAGGCGCAATGGTTCAGCTGGAGAGCCTCAGGTCTTAGCTAATATGGCAACAGCGTCTCTGCAGATATCACTCAAACAAACCCCAAAGTAAATACAGCCCAGTGATTCATCCAAGGTAACAATTGAGGTTGTGTACGATATGAGGAACACACAAACCTCTTATTAAACTCTAGTTCAAATATTTAGATTTCTTTTGGTATAAATATAACAGAAAGTTTCACAGTTCTGTTATTGTTTGGAAGGTCCAGGAACCCTCTCCTGATATAAATGAGCGCTCAGTGACAGGTGGTGATACAAAAATGAAGAGTGCTGTGGCCTAAAGGTAAACACAGCTCTGTAACAATACAGGCTGAAGTGTTGGAAGCTGAGCTAGTGCATATTTCACCAGCCTCACTCAAGTTTTACTGCATCAGTCAGCCTAAAAGTTGCCACAGACGTTTCTCTGCCACAGAAATTAATTTCAGCTTGTTTTTCTTTCCACACATGCCATTACAAACACAATTACTTTGTGTGGCATGTACAGTCTAAACTACCACTCTGGGTGTACATGGAATACAACTCAGTCTTCTGAGCCACTACAAAAGTCTCCATCCAGAGCTTTTTCCCCTTATTTCTATTCTTTAGAAAGAAACAGTACAAACTACAAAGTATTGTCTGACATATTTTATTGTCTAAATATAAAGTCACACAAAGTAACTCGACAAAAGCAGTTTTTTGTACAAAAAAAGACTCAGTTTTGTTAGACATGTAAAATACTTCTTAGACATTCTGCTAATTTGCTAATATGATTTACCGATATTATGTCATTGTCACAGCAACCACACACTGTGGCTGCCACAGTGTACAGCACGTACACGGGGCATCTCTAATGCTCCATCTAGGTCTGTGGGAAATAAAGATTTGCTAAAAAAAAAAAAGAAGTTGAAGCTGAAAGTAAGCTGCAAGAATCACACTTTAGCATTGATATTGAGGTATATCTTTTTTTGAAGATTTTTGAAGACCGTCTTCTTTTATCAAAGAAACCTGCACCTGCAAGCTTAAGAAATAACTTGGAGCCGTGTTTTTTGTTGTAGTGATGAGTCACCTTTTATGCTACACTCCAGGAGCATATAGTAAAAGAGTGCAGGACCATGTTGACCGGGTTTTATGGTGCCTGATCCTCATAAGGAAACTCAGCTTAAAAAAATAAATAAAAATAAATCTCTTGAAAAGCTTGCGTGTGGCCAAGTGACCCTGCACGATAGCTGAGATATAGGAGGGGGCTTTGATAATTGCTCAGGGCTTTATTAAAAGCGTAGTGAGCATGCCACCTGCATTCACAACATCGCCTCTGAAACAAACTGACAGAATTAAAAGTTCTCCCATTCTCTGATCATAGTGAAGGTAAACATGTTTTGATTGGCTTCATGAAAATATGAGCAAGGTATCAAAGCTGGTTAATTTACACAGCCAGGAAAACATGTCAGCACTTAGAAAACCTTAGAGAGGCGGACACTCTCAACTAAATAGTATGTGATGTGTCCAAAAGCCGACCATCTCCATCTCACAAATGGGAGGCACACTGGCAAAATAGTCCCTTTGTGGCTCCAACATCAGCAGAATTAGTTTAATCAGCTGAGGTTGATTTCAAGAAAATAAGAAGAAAAACCTAATACTGCCTTCTGAAGGTGAAATGAGGTTCATTAAGGCTTTGGTGTGAGTGAATAATCATCATCATCATCAAAATATAACCAGTGCTGGTAAACATGATGTAGGAGGCATGGAGGAGGGTGGGCAGCAAAACCTCATTGGCAATGCAAAACTTTCATACTTGGCAACTGAAGGAGCTTGACGTCTGGAGGTATAATGTCAGCTATCGATTGATCGGCGGTTGAGTGTCTCAGTGTCAGACCCCATTGACATTCTCTCATCTTACAAAAAGGGGGATTTGTTATATCTGTTTACGGCAGCATGAATGTGCCAGGAACTCCACGTCTCAGCTGAAGCGAGCGCTTCTGCTTCGCCCCTTTTCTGGGAAGCAATAGTAACAAATCTATGAGCGTGTTAGCTGCGTATCGTGCTGTTGACTGTAAGTGCAAAGACTATTGATCAGCAGTCACCTCTACCTCTGAGCATATTCACACATGCAGAACACAGTGGTCTCATGGGCAGGTCAACACACCAACCTGATAAATGTCATTTTACTGTAACACCATTGTAGAAAAATGTCCTGCTCTCAGTCCTGCTCCGGTCAAACATAGACATAGACTTAACTAACCACTCTCTACATTTTTACAGGAAACCTGGCAGGGGAGGCATGAACAATAAACGCCTCCGATGTACATACAACAAGGTATAAAATCTTGTGTATTGTGTTTCTTAGTAAGCAATTCACCCTGTACCATTGTTACTGTGTATGATTTTCATTCTTGCAAGAATTAAACTGGACCATTCATTCCAAATTATACCTGCTGTCTCCATCATCTCACTCATTGATCCGAACTAAGAACGTTTTTTAACAGTGTCTGAACTAGCCCCAATATAGACAAAGCAGCATTTTATCTCAATGTTTATGCCACAGCCTGCATCAAATGTCGACAGCCACCACCGGACACTTTCACAATATGTGCAGTCCACAGCTCAGACTGCTGTAAAAGAAAACATCAGCTCAGGAGCTCAGACAGTTCCTGCAACAGAAAAATGTAGTATAGCGTTCGCATCAGCTGGCCGGAAATGAAGCCGTTAATCCCGAATATATTTATTATTAATATCTCAAAAACTATAACAGCACAAACGAAAAATTTTGCTGCACAAACCAGCACAAACGAAGCACAAAAGAATGACACCATTTTTGTCCATTTTTACTACAAATGGGGGGCTGGATGACGTCATCGGCCGAAAATTAATCTTGTAATATCTCAAAAACTATAACAGCACAAACGAAAATCTTTACAGCACAAAACAGCACAAACGAAGCACAAACGAATGACACCATTTTTGTTGAATTTGGAGCATGTGGGGGGGCTGATTACATAATCGGCCAAAAATTCAGTGCTTAATATTTATTAAACCGAAACAGCACAAACGAAACTTTAACCGGCACAAACCAGCACAAACGCGGCACAAACGAACGAGACCGTTTTTGGGCGAATTTGGAGCATGTGGGGGGCTGAGTGAACTTGACCTACTTGATCTAAAAAACTAAAACAGCACAAACGAAAATTTTTGCAGCACAAACCAGCACAAACGCAGCACAAACGAACGACACTATTTTGCTTTCATTTTGCGTTGGGTGGGGGGCCAACTTCACGCAGGTACCAACGTTCTGTCCTGTTGCGAGCACTCCAGCACATGACACATATGTATTTTCTCTAAACAGAATTCCCAACACCCGGAGCATGTTGTTAGGTGACAAGTCATCCTCCTGCCCCCTCCCCACCCCACTCTGTACCAAAATAAAAACACAGAGAGGTGGCGGGTGCAGGAGTGTCCCCACACCCCAAGCCCATCGCTCTTAGCACCTCTTATCAGCTCTGACGTGTGCTTGCAGTGCACCTTCCCAGCCGCCTGTCAACCAGATGCATGCTGGCAGGTTAGGTCCTTCCCCGACAGCTGACAGCTCTGTTGTAGGGGTAGCTCTTCTGGAGGATGAGGGGGGCATGTCACCAGACTAAAGACAGGGAAGAAGACAGCCTGGTGGTGGCATAGCCCTCCATGTGTGCCCTGTCTGCTCTCCCAGGGTGATAGGAGGGTGGAGAGGCCAAAACCTGGACTAGTCTTTATGAGACCTTTTAGGCCTGAATCATTAGTTTACACTCATTAGAGTCAGAAGTAGGACCCTGGCCCATTTTTCTGAGGCACCTCATGTAAAAAACCCACAGAGTTATGTGAAAGCCATCCATTGGACCAATCTGTTCAATTGATGGCAGAACAGCTTTCCCACAGAAATACTGTTGTTTTACTTCTTTAAAAAGACAGCAGCAATTTATCTGTATAAGTTTTAAGGATACAGTATCATACGTTTATTAAGTCTTCTTTGCGTTGTTACACAGTATACTAGTATACTAGTATAGAAGTATACATTCACCTCTAATTACCATATCAAGAATTTTTTGTGTAAAACTTTAAACTGTTATATAAGGTCCTGGGTTCGATTCCCATCCAGGGCAGGGCCTTTCTGTGTGGAGTTTGCATGTTCTCCCTGTGTCTGCGTAGGTTTCCTCCGGGTACTCCGGTTCCCCTACCACCAAAAACATGTACAATAGTCCCCCTCCAAACACACATGGGGCAAGGACTCCCCTGCAAAAGAGATTTGTAATCTCAGTGGGACTATCCTGGTTAAACAAATAAAAAATATATATCCTTTCTTCCTTTTTCTTCTTTCATAAGTATCAGCTTGTTGATTTTGTTTATTTTTATTTTTTTTAATGAAAAAATGTTTTGGATCAGATGAGTCAAGTAAAGTCTGACACAGATTAAAAAAAAGAAACTTCAGTTACATATAAGCTGTTGTGTGTAAGTGCTACATAAGCTATGACAAACCTCTCTTTGTAACATCTCCGCCTGCGCAGCTTGGTGCATGGTGTGCACGCTCGGCGCCTGGGACAGGTAATGTGTTTGCTCATGGGTGGCTGACATGACTGCACGCCTTTGAGAGTGTGAAATTACCTGACACCGCTTTCATCAACACAGGGTGTTCCTGTCTGTGTTCACAGCCATGGGATTTGTACACACATACCCTCTGAGGGGGGAGGGGGGGCAGAACATATGCCTTATGTGCACTCTTTAATTCACAGCATAAAGCTGCCTGCTCCCTCCACTCAAAACAGAGTAAATGAAAAAAATATTAAGTTTTTTAGTACTAAAGTATAAAGTATCTAAAGTATAGTACTTTAGATGTACTTATTATAAGATGATCTTGGTGGATTTTTTTTCCTTCAAGAGATTGGAGTTACTTCAGCTCCTTAAAAAATCTTGCAGGTGTTGCACACATTTATTGACTCACAAAAAACTCCTTTTTACAGCCCTTGCTCTTTCTCCCTGTTGCTGATGTTGTCCAGGGGATCTATCACCATGTCCTTCTTTTTCTTCATGTCCTGTTTGTTGGCCTATGTCCCTGGATCTCTTTGCATTGCATAAGCTTCTTATACCAAATTATTGTTGTAGTTTGTCCTACTTCTTTTAGTCAATATGTTTATATGCACACTCAAGTCACACTCAAGGCTGGAATACTGCACTGGTCTGAATTTCCATCTATGGAAGCAAATCTATTGGGTTTCCTATGGTCAAATTTTTTTTTTTAACATTTGTTTACACCTTGTGCCAGGTTCTGCCACTCTACTTATAGATTATGCATAGATTGTGTCATGTAAAAATTGTTAATGTATTTAGGCAGAAGTGTACACATCATGACATTTTGTCAAAATGCCCAACCAGATTCAAGAGTGTCACATGTAACATATATGCCACACAAGACTGAAACCTAAATATACCTGATTGACCGTACATCAAAATATAATAACTGTCTTCATAACCCCAAACACTAGACTGAACTGGATTAGACATACCAGTGTGTGTACTTAATGTATCATAAGTAAGAATCACCCTGAGGTTGTAGACAATAAAGCCACCAGTTCTATCTCTATCCAATCATCTTGAAAAAGGAAATGACTAAATCTAATACAGTTGGATAAAAATCTGGTGTGTCTGGCTTGGCTGCAGGAGGATAATGTGGCCTGATAAATGCGTTTGTTACTGGTCGCACACCATCCATCATGTGGAGGTTGTTCTTCTTGGTCAAACAGTCTGCCAGTGTGGCCAGATTGGGCAGGGATCCATTGCACATTATTTGCGTTTCTTTTGATTTTGTAAATATTGTGTGAAAATTATTTTATCAATTAATGATTAATGATTCTGTAATCAGTACTTTTGTTAACTGGTATTGATTGGTTATAATAATTATAATGCATAGTATTTTTATAGTGCTTTTCAAGATACCCAAAGACGCTTTTCATATCCATTATTCATTCACTCCACAGTCACACACTGGTGGTAGTAAGCTACATCTGTAGCCACAGCTGCCTTGGGGCAGACTGACAGAGACTTGGCAGCCATTTTGCGCCTACGGACTCTCTGACCATCATCAAATACATTCACACACCAGTGTCACAGACACTAGAGGCAAGGAGGGTTAAGTGTCTTGCCCAAGGACACAACGACAGTATAAACTGTGGGAATGGCATAGGCTACTCATCAATGTCAAACCATATTTCAGTGTCTAATGGAGGTTCTCAGAATGATCACAAAAAAGCAACAGGGCTGAGAGTGCGGCTAGGTATCATCCCCTTCAGCATCATGCCAAAGAGGGGAAAGTATAAAAAAAAAAAATAAAGCTTGGATTCCCTCAGTCCCTGATGATGATTTTAAAGCCTGTTGCAAGTATTGTAACACAGACGGCAGTTGTTGGAGCGATTCGATTCGTCAGTGTATTATCCACCTGAAGTGTTTCCCTTCCATTTTACATGTTTCCCAGAAACAGCAGTGCTTCTAAAAGTAAGGGAATATTTTTAGTAAGTTTAGGTCCTTTTGGGGAGTGACATGTTGAGAGTCAGTATATCATTCAAAGGATGCTGAGGTTAGAGCTCCCAGGCAGGAGCCCTTTTATTGTGGCTAGCCTAAGGCATATCTGTGCAATAATCAAGCTCTCCAATCAGCGTCTTGATATGCCACACCTGTGAGGTGAATAGATTATCTCGTGCTCACTTCCACAGATTTGAACAGATTTGTGAACAATATTTGAGAGAAATAAGCCTTTTGTGTACACAGAAAAAAGATGTTCAGTCAATACAAAATGGGGACAAAAACAGACGTGTTGCGTTAAAATTGTTGTTCAGTGTATATTTCAGAGAAAAATATCTAAAATCTTTTTTGTTAATTCAATTTAATTTTTAAGAAAATGGTATTGCAATGTTAACTTAGATTATTTCAGGTAAAAAAGTTAATACAGAGAAATTTAAGGTTTACACCTAACAACAGTTAAAAGTACACTCATTCTAAACCAGGGCCAAGTGAAGTTTTGCATCATTTTTTTTTTTTTTTTTTTTTTGTCAATATGGAGCCACAGTGAGTTTTGAGTGATTTAGCTCAAGAGGCCTCTCAGGTCAAGCAGCCACCCTTCTGAAGGCTGAATAATGTTGGCTTCTTGATTCTATTCACGTCCTTCCTGCAGAGTTTCAAAAGACACTCAATTTCATACTTGTTTACCGCTCTCTCTGGAGATCTAAAGTTCAGAATCGCATGCATTTTTAATTTCAAATTAAGCCCAGAAACAGAAGGAGGGTTAAAAAAATTCCATGTTCACTTTTTGCCACATTTTGACAAACATGACCTCCCCTCACTGGGTTGGAGGGATTATGTGGAACAAAAGTTAGCCCACTCGCTGCACCAGGGCTTAAGGCTATTGGGGCGACAGATTAGAATATCTTTCACCCTTTCAAAAAGATAAGAGAGACGTGGCCATCAGAAAAACATAATGAAGCCGTGATCCCACCACCAAGAGACATGTGTGAAGCAACATTAATGCAGATTCCTCCCTGGTTCTGTATTTCCTAATGCTTAAAACATGATCTGGCTTATCAACGTATGGTGAAGTCTTTGCTGCTATTGTCTTGTTCCACTCCTACCCAATCGTGTCACCTTTATGCTATTTCTTATTATCCCCAATAATTACAAATATGTCAGGCATGTGGCTGTATGATGTGTGCTGACGCTGAGAACTGGGGGATATACTGGCCAGATAATACAGTGATTTATCTCACCTTTTTTCTGCTCTCAACGCTCCCTGTGCTTCAGGTTAATGGAGGTTTTTGTTGGGGAAAACTCCTGGAAAAACTGTTTTTGTGGACGTGAGGGACGTGCAGCCCAGTCTTATCTCCTGCTGCTTAAAGAACTTGAATTCTTCTACTTAAAGGTACTACTTAAAGGTGTGTAACTTTCAGAAAAACCTAACAGTTACTGACACCAGTGGCCATTAAAAGAACTGCAGTCAGTGTTCTGCTCGCTCTTGCTGGCGTGTGCTCTTACATGCAGCTACAGCTGTTCACAGTACTTTGACATTTACAGTGAATGTAAGAAAACTTACACTTCTGTAAGTTTGACAAACACAGCAGTAAAGAGAACTCCTGCGACATGGGAGAGAAAAGGGATACTAATGTTTAACAATGGCATGTTTTGCATTGTTTTGGCAGAGGGTTGTTTAACACAATACAGCATTAGAGCTAACTTTGTATGATACATAGAGCTACATCAACAACATCCTGCTGAGGCCTGAAGCCTCAGCAGGATAAAGTTAAAGTTAGTGAACATATATCAGAGAGGATACTGTAATTTTGTCAAGTCTTTGCACAAATGTTAGAGCACTTTATTTTATATGGTCAACTAATGCACTGTTCCTAAACCACCTTGTGTAACACAAGCTCCACAGTAAAACTTATGTATTGTAGAGAAAATAATATGAATGAGTGGAGGAGTTTGTCTTGTTTCTATGAACCATAACTGTACTAAATTATTTTAGAATTAGGTTGAGACCACATAAATGTAACCTCGCTGTATCATTTCAGCTTATCATTGTTTATTTCACTGTTCGTGTCATTCAGAATACCTTCAACATGAAGCTCAATATGATGTTTGTAATCTTCTCCAGCTCAGGAGATTTTTAAGCTCTGTAATCTAAACAATGCTTGTTTAATTTTCAGGCACAGTTACAGCTGCTGTCCAGATGGTTGTAACTTGTCTGACAGATAGTGTTTGAGAAGTAACAAACATGTCTACAACAGTGTAGATAAGTGCACCTAGAAATTCTGATGTAAAGTTGATAACAAAGACTTCTCTACTGCTGCTTGAGACATAATGGTTCTTGTGAGAGTGACTGACACACCTGTTCTCTGTGGAGTTGTGTTTGTGCCAGTTCAGCTGTAGGTATTATCACAACTCCAGTTCCCAAGGGCCTGAGGGTAATCTGTCCTCTTGGGAGTCCCCCTGGAGACTTTAGACGATTTCCCAAAATTGTGCTTTGCAGCCGAGAGAAGCTGCTGTAATCTTTGGCCACCTTTACTGTGTGGACACGTTAGTACTGCAATAATAACAAAACATTGTTATTAGTATTATTCTATTGTTGTGTCATTGTGTTGATAATGTTACATAAATATTCCTTTTCACACATTCAGCTCTGTAATATACTAACACAACATATTATAGTATGTGAAAGAACATTTTTAAATCTTACCTAAAGAGGAGACACTTGTCTCTGCATTGTTCTCTACTGGACGTGGATGGAGGACGTGCTGACACATCCCAGTGACGCTAACAATCAGGCGAGTGTATCTCTCCTGGCATTGTCCTTAAGTTATGTTTCTTCTTATTTCTTCGTCTAACATACATAACATCATCCACACTGTGCACTACACCTCATTCATTGTTATACTGGTTATATTTCTGGTAGAATTCAGTACTAGATTTGCTGTCATTTTTAGCTTTGTGCTAGCTAAAAATGCTAGTGGGTTTTTAGCATATGAATTAGCGCTGAGCATTCTTTAATTGTCATGTTTGTTATTATTGTTGTCTTACTGGTGGTTAATTTTGTTGTGTGTACAGAGTTTTTTGTTTAACTTGTGGTTAGTTCTGTTGTGTGTATATAAGAAGTTAGGCGGCAGTAGCTCAGTGGGTAGAGTGGCCGTCCTTCAACCGGTGGGTGGACCTGCTCGATATATCCCAAAACATCATAACATCCTGCTCTCCCCCACAGTTCATTCTGTCGCTGTGTCCTTGAGCAAGAAACTTAACATACAGGTACATCACAGCCTAAATTTAACTCATTCAAAGTGTTACTCATCAAACATATTCCTTTTCAAATAAATGGAAGTAGTCCATTTTATCTAGCTTTATTATTATTTTATCACTGCTCACAACACTTTTAATCAGTTTGTTCATGAGCCCACACACACTTGATCTTGATTTGGCTCGTGGAATAGATGTTTCTCATCTTTTGGTCTCCTCTCTTTCGTCTGCTGTTTCAGATCAATCACTGGTGTAATTCGAGATAAGTTACAGTAGTAAGAGTAGTAAGAGTAAGATACATTTCCCTTAAATTCCAACAAATGTATATTGTCTTCACAAAATTTTAGCGCAGTTGCAATGAAAATGTTTGCGACATGGCTGACCGATGTCCTTCCTAATTTAACT
Source organism: Perccottus glenii (assembly GCA_024416835.2). Classification (NCBI taxonomy): domain Eukaryota; kingdom Metazoa; phylum Chordata; class Actinopteri; order Gobiiformes; family Odontobutidae; genus Perccottus; species Perccottus glenii. The sequence continues at coordinate 734,858 of JALDQB020000023.1, read as the reverse complement.
ACACCTGGAAACTCAGTAGAGCTCTACACATTCAACCCTCTCGGCCATCACCGACTCAGTGGCACCCCTCAGGACAAATCCCAGACCAACCAGACGACCCATGATATAAAGTGAAACCCGGGCTTTGAAACAGGCCTGCAGGAGATTTTGAACACAAATTATGATCAAAAACAAATTTAAATGATTAAAAGTGGTGTTTGTGTGTAAACACCTATAAGCACGCCCTCAGCGCTGCAAAGACTATTTCTCATCTCATTTCAGAGAAAACAGGCATAACCGCAGGTTTCTTTTTGGGACAGTTGCTAAGTTAATTCAACCAAAAACCACTGAAGATCCCTTTAGTGCACAAGACTTTTTAGATTTCTTTAATCATAAAACTGAAGATATCAGGGATAATATTTGGTTTTTGGTCCTTGGGTCCTCACTGACCTCTCGTCTCTCAGTCTTAGATCCTGTATCCCTCGATGAGCTGACAAAGGTGGTTTCTTCATGTAAAGCAACTGCCTTCTGGATATCCTGCCAGCAAAACAGCTGCCAATGATACACAGATGTGTATATCTACTGATAAAAGCGAATAATACTACTGACAACATGCGTCTAGAGGCCTGCCTCGATTTAATAAAATCATGGATGTCTGAAAACTTCCTCCATTTAAACTTGGATAAAACGGAGCTCTTGTTAATTTGTCCTGCCAGTCATCGGCACAAGTTCAACAGCCTTTGTGGACATGTGCCCTCTTACCTATCTGACCTCATCACTAGGTATACTCCAGCTCGTACCCTTCGCTCTCTGGACGCTTGCCTCCTTCAACTTCTTCAAGTCTGCTGGCTACAGAGCCTTTTCTTATAGAGCCCCCTTTTTATGGAATGGGCTCCTGGTGGAAGTGTGGCGAGCTGACTCTGTTGAGGTTTTCAAAAGCAAACTCAAAACATACTTATTTTACCAAACGTATGGAGACTGATTGATCATAGGTATACGATCACACTGGTTGTAGCTGTAGGCACACACTCACATTGGTTGTAGCTGTTGGTACACACTCACACTGGTTGTAGCTGTAGGTACACACTCACACTGGCTGTAGCTGTAGGTACACACTCACACTGATTGTAGCTGTAGGTACACACTCACACTGGTTGTAGCTGTAGGTACACACTCACACTGGCTGTAGCTGTTGGTACACACTCACACTGGCTGTAGCTGTAGGTACACACTCACACTGGTTGTAGCTGTAGGTACACACTCACACTGGTTGTAGCTGTAGGTACACACTCACACTGGCTGTAGCTGTTGGTACACACTCACACTGGCTGTAGCTGTAGGTACACACTCACACTGGTTGTAGCTGTAGGTACACACTCACACTGGTTTTAGTTGTAGGTACACACTCACACTGGCTGTAGCTGTAGGTACACACTCACACTGGTTATAGTTGTAGGTACACACTCACACTGGCTGTAGCTGTAGGTACACACTCACACTGGTTGTAGTTGTAGGTACACACTCACACTGGTTGTAGCTGTAGGTACACACTCACACTGGTTGTAGCTGTACACACTCACACTGGTTATAGTTGTAGGTACACACTCACACTGGCTGTAGCTGTAGTTACACACTCACACTGGTTGTAGCTGTAGGTACACACTCACACTGGTTGTAGCTGTAGGTACACACTCACACTGGCTGTAGCTGTAGGTACACACTCACACTGGTTGTAGCTGTAGGTACACACTCACACTGGCTGTAGCTGTTGGTACACACTCACACTGGCTGTAGCTGTAGGTACACACTCACACTGGCTGTAGCTGTAGGTACACACTCACACTGGTTGTAGTTGTAGGTACACACTCACACTGGCTGTAGCTGTAGGTACACACTCACACTGGTTGTAGTTGTAGGTACACACTCACACTGGTTGTAGCTGTAGGTACACACTCACACTGGTTGTAGCTGTAGGTACACACTCACACTGGTTATAGTTGTAGGTACACACTCACACTGGCTGTAGCTGTAGGTACACACTCACACTGGTTGTAGCTGTAGGTACACACTCACACTGGTTGTAGCTGTCATGCTCAACCTCTCATATTATTATTACACCTGCCTATTGTTGCAGTAGTAATTAGCACTTTTTCTTTTCTATCTCCTCCTAGGGTAGATGCAAACCTCTGACATGCTGGGTGATGTGTACAGAACAGCTGTGCTAGAGGCCGGTTGTTATTTGTTGCAGAGTCCATCTCGATACAAATGCTAGCTAATCTTGCTTGCTGTCATGGCGGCTCTGTTGGGAAGTCAGAGCTGTACACGGGAGCGCGCACTACGTCACATCCAGGTTGATTAATGCACAGTGAAATGAGCCTTACTGATGGTGGTTCCCAGAGTCAGAACAGAGTTGGGTAAGGCAGCATTTCAGTAGCTGCCCCCTGTGCATGGAATGAACTGCTAAAGGACTTAAATCTATCTGAACTTGTGACTTTGGGAGAATTTAAATCTATTTTAGAGAGGCGTGAACATGAGATTGGAAAATGTAAATGTTTCTAAACTTGCACACATTGATTGTAAATATTATTTGTTTTGTTGATGTCTTGTATTTGTATTTCTTTAAACTGTATATGCTGTCGTCTTGGCCAGGTCACTCTTGGAAAAGAGATTTTTAATCTCAATGAGTTTTTTACCTGGTTAAATAAAGGATAATAATAAATAATAAGCCTACAGGCTCATATAGACAACAGTTTTGAACAGTGAAGGTCTCAGTCGTCTCATCTCATTATGATTGGCTCACATATGAGCAAATAAAAACGTTATTTGATCTTACATATAGTCCCTTTTAAACAGTGTTTCCACAGTCACTAAAGGCGACACTGTACCGAACACTAAGTTTCTGTTCAGTGAGGTGGGATTTTCATCAGCAGCTCCTCATTTGGCTTTAGTGTTTGCTGTGTGCAACTTTTTCTTCTGGTGGGACCATAGCACAAGAGTGGTCTGCAATTTTTATAAAGTTCTGTTGAAAATTAAATAAAATTAAAAAGCTTAATCACAAGGGATCTTTATTTTACAAAGGTAGTTATGATTATGTCAAAAATTAAATATTAATTTACTTGACTTTAGCCTCTGATTCCCTGCACAGGAGACCTTACTCACTTCTTTAATTCTGTAATTGACAATCCCCCTAATTTTTAAAGACTTGCTTGCTTGTATGTCATTGGTATGACATGGCAATTTAGGTAGCTGGCGCAAAGGAAACACAAGTCAGAAGAGGGCCTGTGTTCTACTGAACTTAAGTGTGGACTGCTCAGTGGAAATGCAGGAGTTTAGAGGATGAACGGTGGGCCTTAGTGTTGTCTGGACAGTGAGGTCAGTGAGATTACTGGACACTGAGTGCAGACGGCCAGCTTTATGTTCATCCTCACAAACGCCTCGGGCCAAACAGGCCACTATCTAAGGATAACACCAAACACCACTCATCTTGTTCATTCTTTTCTTTCCTTGAGCGCTCTGGAGCAAACGCATCAGTGGCTTTAACTTGAGCTTGTTTGCAGCTACGTTGGAGGCAAGGTGACAAGAACAATAGAAGAAAAAGCTCCCTGTAATTTCCAAACAGAGCTTAAGGTGGAATTGTTTTCAAAGGGCAAAGCTGCCATCTCTCTTTCTTCTCCCCCTCTGTTCCTCATTTACCTAACTTGCCAAAAAGGGGAGCTTTACCCTTGTGCACACACACATAAACCTCCGGAGGAATGGCTGGCAAGCAGGGAAGAAATGCAGCCTGACAATCTCTTCTTCCCTGAGGCAGCTGATGCCAGAAACCGGCATTTTTTTCTTCTTACCAAAGATGCCAGGGATTAAAAAAGAAAGCACTGCGGGACACTGGTGTGTCACCTAACATTAAACAGCCCTAAACTCTGGTTATGAGATATCCTCAGATACTGTGCACAATTAGGTCAGGTCAGGCACACCATCAGAACGTTGATGCCCATCGCCTCCTGTAGCAAGGGTTCTTTCTTTACAAACAAATTTCTTTGTTAAGTAATTAAGAAGTTGTCAAAACAGAAATTCTGAGCCAGCGGAGCATGAGCTGACCATTCTGAGAACAATGAGTGAAAATGCACTCCACTCATATGCCCTGATTGTCAGACAACATATCTGTAACTGATGAGGAGGCTTGAGACACACAGATGCATCTATGTGGAGGGTGGAAGGTGAACAGGAGTAGAACACAGCCTGCTCCACTGATGCTGTATTCTTCAGCAAAAACATCTATAACTATGTTCAAATTCTTTTATCATGATAAAGTATTTCTCATGAGATCACAACATCATTGAAAACTTTGTTACTGACATCAGGGACGTGAGAGGTGACTGAGAGGAGACGAGTGGACATATTCCTTAACATAATTACAAATATGTTCGTGAGTCAAATACACAATGTGTGGGATACTATGTGCACACAGGACACTGTAAATGAGATCCACACATTAATGCAAAATAAAATGTATATATTAAATTATATACGTATATAAATAATAAATAAATAAAACACGTATGCACCCTAAGAACAGCTCCTCTCTTAACTTTACAAGGAGCTTTCTTCTTGGTGTCTTCTTCAGTAAAAAAGGCTGGAGACATGAGGAGTCCAGATAATACCAGGGCTTTGAGGTTTGCTTATTAATAGCACATCTAGATATTCAGTTTTCTTATAGCTAGAGTCATTTTAAAAGAAAAGTCCCCACAACCTTTTCATGGTTTTCATTATCTCCATAAAGTCCATTCTAAATACTTTAGCTGCTGCCTTTTGTAATTCAAACAACTGGAATAAAACATAGTTATGATGCATAAATATGAACAAACAGCATCTAAAAGCATTAAGATAACTGGGAGCGTTTGGGGTTTGGAGGGACGGCTGAGGACAGTTAGTCTGACTTAGTGGACGTAGCCTTCCCCCTCACACACACACTCAACCTCACTGTATTTATGAGGACGCTTATACATAATGCATCACCAAACACTAAAGTCATGGCCTTACAGTCAAAGTTTGTTGGGCATGTGCTCACAATGATGGCTGAGCCGTTTTCTATAAGACAATATGAGCACACACACACACACACACACAGTAATGTGTGGCCTGTCAGGAAAAAGAAGCCAAATTACATTCAGGACTACAAAGCCTTCGTCCGAAGTTTTTTTCCCTCTTTTTCTGTGCAACACCCTGCAAAACAATAACTGCGACTCTGCAGCTGCAAATTGCACTAAAGATTTCCTGGTCTCATTCAGTGAATAATTAATGAGAGCCAAACCAAAAAAGACAAAAAAGTAGGGGAGGGTTTGATATCTACAGCCTGCCCAAGCAGCGCAGAATGTTATAAAGCTGTAATTATTCCACAGAATGAGGAATAGAACAAAGTAGTTGGAGCAGGAAAAGACAAGGCAGAAACTGAGACTAAGAGCTAGAAATGTAGAGCTCAAAGGGGGAAACAAAAAATTTCTTTCATTACCAATGCAAAACAGTGAAGCTACACCATCAACACACAATGTGAAAAGCCCAGTGAACAACAGCATTTGCATCAATCTCTGTCAGGTTTCTTCAGTGTACAAGACCGAAAACAAACAAGACCTGTTTTCGAATGAACTTGACTTCTGTGTGCTTCCTAACATTTTGCCACAAGAAAATAAATAGATAAAAAGGCCCCTTTCTCACTAAATTTCAACATTTATCTCGAGCAAAAACAAAAAACAAGTGTTTTCTACATTTTAAGAAAAAATAGGCTGTTTTTTAATTATTTTGTTACTTATCAAAAATCTTTGAGACAGGGATCTGTTTCCACTCTCTCTTGTAATTAACTATCTTTTTTTTTTTTGGCTCAGTCTTCAGTTGAGTGATAAAACATTGCAGTATTTAGTGGAAGCTATAAAGATATCATGTAAATAATTCTGAAAGTTACAAGTGTTTGTGTGAAAGATAACTAGTTTGTTTCACATAATCTTTAGTTGAGCACTTGTTTGTTTGATAAAGCTCAGTGTTGCTATGACTGAATGTCCAAAATTTGATTGTATTTATTAGCCCACCCACTAAATATCTCATATTCTTGAATGTTTTTTTTTTTCTATTTAATTGAAAATAAATAATGTTGGTCATTTTTATCATTTTCACAAAACATATTTTTAAGTTTTGAAATTACTGGGTTAGAATTTTTTTGGCAACTTAAAATAAAATCTCCTGAGACCCACTGTTGGGTCCCATCCCAATGTTTGGGAACCACTGCACTAGATGATGATGAAAAATACCACAGTTTGTTTAATCTGCAATATTTCCACTGGAAAATATTTTTATTTTGTATTATAAGTATGTATTATAGCTTATCACTCTATATCACATCTATTGAAATAGGATTTCATATTAATCAGACCGCGCACATACATTATAAAGATTTCTTTGCTCCTTTGTAGATCTGTTTCCAGGGAGAGGTGCGTAGGAGAGCACACATTATTGTAAAGGTGAATTAAATATGGACCTCTTGTTTGCTGAAGTAAAAAAAAAAAAAAATTGAAAAAAAAAATTGAAATACCTGAACTCTTAGAAAGCTTTTTGTCTTTTCTTCTTGCAAATCTTACAAATAGCTTGTACATTTATTTTTCTTTATGTGTAACTTAATCAGCAATCAACATTATCATCAGAGTTATTACAGTTTGTGTAGTTAGTACATTTGACAGATGACAAACTTCAGTCAGAAGCACTGTCCTGTATTTTAGAGCCAGGACAAAGAAAGAACACTCATGTAACTCAATCGAAGTATAATCAATGATTTGACTCTGGAATGCAAGGGTCAAAGGTTACATGTGCGCATTCCTCACAGAGTGATAGTGCTGCTTTTTCATGGAGCTCTCCTGCCCTCTACTGGGGCCTAGCTAAAATGCTACAGGTTTATCACAACTTTATGATTTACTGCAAGTTAAAGTTATGCCAGTTTGTTCAAATGACTTTGTTTACTGCACACGTATTATGTACCACTATGTAACAATAATATTATTAATACAATTATACACTATTCTACCTTTGGGTTTGTTATATGTGTGTATATGTGTGCATCAAGCAGAGGAATGCACAACACAAACAATCTTTTCTTTTTCTTAAATGCTTAGTCACTCTGTGATGTTCTCTACCCACTCAATGACAGCACACTCCACTCTGAACTGACAATTTAGTAAGTATCTGTAAAATCTAGTCTTAAGTGAAGGAAAGATTGTAGGATTTGATATAAAAAAACAAAGCGGATCAGACTCTCCACATTTATGTGACAGTGATTTGTGACAGTGACAATAAAGTTTATTGGCATAATTAGCTTTAATAAAACCACATTATCCAATGTACAAAGTACATGTCAGTTTATAAAAAAAAGTAACAAAAATGCTTTTTCAAAAAATACTTTTCATTTAAAGCTATGGAATGGAGCCAGCTAGTTGTTTGTAGTTATTTGACTGAAACCTACTTTTTCTAAATGACCATTTGTTAATGTCAATGTGTATGTACATGATTTACTAACTGCCTCGATGTGCTCACAGGGACTGCAGATGGAAAAAGGCAGATGTAAAAAAAAAAGATGTATTTGTACATGACTAATGACAAATGAAGAATAAACTAAACATAATTTCTTAAAGACTGTCATTGTGATAAGCTATGATCCAGCTAATCATCTAAATAACTATCAGGCACATTCACCACATCTGAAAGTGTTCATTTTGAGGTTAGAAAATTTGGTTGGAGCTTGTTTTTTCTTGGACTTTTCTATTGTGTGTTTGCGTGTGTGAGCCCCTGTCACACATCTCCATTTGTTTGCAGAGGTCAAGGTTGCTGGGTGGCTATTTGGCTTGATCCGTGTTGCAAAATGACATGGTAACGCTACTCGGGGATACTTCCGGATGTCTTCCGGATACTCTGACCTGACTGAGGCTTTGTGTGCATCAAGGTACATCACACAGTCAAGGTGTCAAGGAACACTCTCTCCCTCCATATCAGGAACCTGGACTCACATCTTTCAAAAATCTACTAAAAACTCATCTTTACCGCTGTGCATACCACCATTAATGTGTTTATGATTTGTGTTGTGTCGTTTGTGTGTCTATGTACTGCCTCTGTGAGGTTTGTGTTTTGGGTTGTGTTCTCCCCTCCCTTTTCTTTACATTTACATTTAGTCATTTAGCAAACGCTTTTATCCAAAGCGACTTACAAGTGAGCAAAACAATGGAAGAAATTTTAACAGCACAAGGTAACAAAAAGCATAAGTGCACTAGAAACTAGTCCGGTAGAACCAGCACAGTATACAAAGGTAAGGACAGGAAGGGACTTTTTATTATTATTATTATTATTATTATTATTATTATTATTTTAAATAGAGAAGGAATCAATAGAAAGGAAGTAGAATTACTTCTTCTTCTTTTCAGCAGTGCATGTGTGTGGCAGGGGGCGTGGCTGTTTTTCTCTCAGGATGGCAGACTGTTTCCACTCTCCTCATCGCCTCTGGACATAAGTCTGCTTTACTCACCTCCACGCTGTCAGATGACCTCTTCGGCAGAGTTGCTTGCGCGGCTTGTCTCCTGACCGCTGGTATGTTTTGAAATATTTTTAGACCTACTTTTACTTACTCGCTGTTCTCGCTGTCTGCCCGGAACTACCTCGTGTCTCGCACCTTGTGCACCTTGTCACCTCTGTCTTGGTTTTGTTTTCCAATAAACTGTTGAACTTTATTCAATGGCTCTGCCTCTGCATTTGGAGTCCACTTAGCTAAAACCATAACACTCTCTTTGTGATATTGTAAAGTGTCTTTGAGTTTTTTTGAAAAGCGTTATATAAAACGTATGTATTTGAATTAACCATTGAACAGTTGCACTTTTAGTTTAGAGAAATGCTCAACTGTTTTTTAAAACTGTAATTGCCCTGTAATGGGGAAATTAAGTGGTTATGACTCCTCAAGTTAATTATAAATCAAAGGACTTTATTCAGAATTTATCTTGTGTACAGTCTTACTGCAGTCATTCTGTCCTGCAGCTCACTGATCTCAGACGTCCACTGGCTGCTCTATGTTGTTCAAAAGCCCAATGCAGGGTATGCTTCATGTTATTCAGTTAAGTGCCAGTCCTGTTGTGTGTCTGGTGCTCCACTGCTTCAACAAGTCACAAAACCAATAATGTGTGGCAAACTGGCTTAAATATATTGTGACCTGGCCAACACTTCTGATCCACATTTGTAAAATACTAATAGTAGCTAGAGTTCCCATTCACTGACTAGAACAATCACTTCTGTAACCAACTAATTTGGGTGCTGTAGGACCTCTGAGGGCAAGTGGGCTTTATTCAGCATTTTTCAGATGAATTCTCTTCTTAATCTTGATGTCTTCATTAAGTTATTAACTAGCTGCTTTTGTCCACTTTGTCAAAGAATGCTATATAATGTCTTTTATAACATTAAACCACTATTTCACTATTGCCTTTCCCTCCTGGTACCTGCAAATGAGGCTGTCACAGCAGACCTGCCACTGGAGCGCTCACTCAAGTTTTCTATAATTAATTAACACAAAGCCACAAAGTCCCAAGCACCTCTTGTGGCACTACTACCTTTGCCAGCTGTCAAATCAGAGTGACACAGGCTGGAACAATACGCCTGAGGCAGGGACTATGTACGGTAATTAGTTTTCACACACAGCTCATGATGCCCATTACCTGTGGACAGGCACCGTAGACGTTGTAGGCCTCATGCATGATGACAGATTTAAAACTGAATGTTTGCCTCTGGGACTGTTCACTGACACACCTTAACACAGTTGGCCATAACAGGCCATGACAGTATCTATTAAAAGCTATAGATGTGTTTCCTGTTTCCCTAATCCAATTTTATGCTCTCTGGTTTGAATGCCATTCTGGTTGTAGATGAGTACATATGTACGTAGGTTTTAATGCAGGGAGTGTGGGTCATTTCACAGCATCAGGACTGTCACCATCACAATCTTGCTATTCTCAGCTGAAACTATTAATGTTTTTTATTTAAATTTGTTTTACTCACTTGCAGTTGTTTTGTTAGTTTACAGTTTTTTTTTTTAGTTTTTTTTTTTAGTTTTTTTGATATGCCAATTATGTTTAATGGTGAAATATATATCAAGGCATATATCAAGGTAATAGTGTCTACATATGGGGGACCAAAACTGCCAAAACTAAAAATAAATCAATCAATGAAAACGTTTATTGGCAAATAATTATTTAAACAAAACAAAGAATTGCTGAAATAAAAAAAATATATATATTTTTTATAAATGTGTAAGTTTTTTGTTTAAATAAATAAATCCCTATATTTATTTTTCATCTGCAGTTATTTTCAAATGTATTAATTTATGCATTTATTTATGATATGATTTATTTCTATATTTATTGATTTATTGATTTCTGTCATCAAATGAAAATGAGGGGGGGTTACAGTCATTGGTTGATCTGCGCAAGTGTTCACTGCTCCATTATACCTGTTGTACTGAGGCAGCTTTAAGTGACAAGAAACCTCTGTCAGACAGTATCACAGGAGAAAAACACAGAAGCAAAAAGATTTCAGAGATGATTGTTGGACTGGATTACACTTGTTTCATACTGACAACTATTTTCATGATGTTATGACATAAAGCAAGCTTATTACCTACACCCTTCATTGGCCATAAAACACGTAAATAAATGTTTCTGTCAAGCTTTATTGCTCTGAAAACTAGTGTCTCTTTTGTCAGAGCAATATAAGGTGTGTAATAATGTGTTTATTGGTATCACTACTACTCCTGTAAAGGCTCTGTCCACTCACAGCTGCTCTCCTTCAGAACAGATCCTAATGTTTGTATGAAGCAGTGAACATCACTAAAAGAGTTGTAGAGGGGCACAGGAGCAATGCGCAGTACATTGGGTTCCCTCATGTCACACTGCAGAAAAAAATACATCAGCAATATTTATGTGTTGAAAAAAATTATGTGTCGAAATATGTCAAATGTGTGTCATACTTACAGCCACTCCCCTCTTCTTCAGCTCCTGAAAGACCCTCTTGATGGGAACTGAGAAGCAGAGCGACAACTGGCAGCCTCTCTGCTGGGGGTCAGCTGGTGTGATTATGTGCACATAAGGCCTTTGCGGCTGTGCAGGGACTTTAGTGTAATAATGTTTGATAAGATACTCCAGGTATCCTGTCAGCAGCACTGACTTCCTACGCAGTGCCTGCATACCGGCCTTGTTGAACACCTATAGTATGGATCCAGGGAAATTAAGTATTTATGTGTTATTTATAACAGTTTGTTAAACAGAAATAACACTGATGACAGAAAGCATTTTAGACGCAGTACCTCCAAGCTGGCCTGTAGGGGGCACACTAGCAGAATGGGTTGGTTTGACAGTCTAAAGCCACTCACTCCAGGCTGCAGCTCCATGACTGAAATCATGTAGACATAAACTTAACAACTGAACACATAAGCTAACCTTGTGCTGCAGCTCAATTCTCGTGAGATTTGTGAGTTTACACACTCACGAAAACCAATCTTGACTGGCTCCAAGCAAAGTATTAACAATTTGAACCCTGGCCAGACCGGCTCATTACGCCCAATGATCAGGGATGCTGCCAGTAATTTTGCCTCATAAAAAGATCTCACATTGGGCCCCACCACCACCACAACTTAACTCAAAGTGATTCTCGGTTTAGCGCTTTAAAGGAAGAGTGAACTTAGGAGTCAAGAGACACATTTAAACACATTAGTCGATACATAGGTACAAGATATGTGGTAATGTTTTAGGGGACCAGGTTTAATTTCCTGTATTCTGGTGTATTTTAATAGCTGTTATGATATTACTAAGAGCAAGTACAATTTTGCGATTTTTTTATTTAAAGATAGGCTGTACATTATTTAGAATCTTCACAGACAGTGGACACAGACATTTGTCACATTCAAAAACATATAAAAGCTTAAGAACTGACATTTTATTATCTATAATAATATATGACTATGGACTAGGAACTATTGGTGTGAGTGAGTTAAGCCTGCTTTTAGGCCCTACAATTAAAACATTTTATTTAATGGATGACAAAATAATGTTTAAAATTAGCTTATGGTCTAGTCATTACAGATATTATTTTAACATTTTAGATTGTGAAACAACATGCATGTATAGGTTAATTGACAACTCTAAAGTGTCCCTAGTGAATGAATGTTAGCGTAAACGGTTGTCTGTTTCTGTCTGTCTCTAAATGAGAGCCCTACGACTAACTGGCCATTGTCCAGAGTGTACCCCGTTCAGGCTCAAAGCTGCTGGGATAGGTTCCAGTCACCCAAAACTCCTAACGGGACTAAGCGGTAGAAATTGAATGAATGAATGAATGAAAGATTGTGAAAATCCCTGCAGCTGTTCTATAGCCTGACATTTCACCTCTGCCTTCTGCCTCTTTCTGCTATAATCTGACAGGACTTATAACAGGATGGATAATATTCTCTAAATCCTAGTCTGTCTCCAGCCTCACGCACTGTGTGACACAACGTTTGTGTCACACAGCTGCATAAACTCATTATTTTAAAATTAAGCACTTCTCTCGCTGTGAATATTTACAGCTCTTAGTGAATCTGGCACTGCTGCTTGTTTCGTCACACTTAAACACAAAGCCAATCACATGCAAGCATTAACAGAGACATCCAATCAGAAAGCGAGGGAGGCTTGACTAGTGCAAACAGGTCTGAGATCAGTTTAACAGTCACAGAACACCACAGTGTCAGATCACCACTGTGAGAGGGGAACAAAAGAGCAGAGAAACTAGAGGTTTTGAGAAAAAAAAAGACAACTGGAGTTAAAAATCAAGAACAAATCTGAGCTCCCTTCTCCCGCCCAAACAAACACACACACACACACACACATTTATGGGCAGCACTGACAGGTCTAGGCGTGTTTTAGGTTTCAGGATGGAGCGACTATTTTACCGTTGAATGTAAATCTGGTTGGATAAAACTGTGGTTGATAAAATCCAATTATTGGCTTGCCCTTTTGCTCGCTTTCAATGGAAGCCGTCCCAGATGGTTTTGTGAAACAGGCTATTTGGAGCTGTTCTAGCTGGTAGAGTCAGGTTACATAAGCTCAACAGTTTTCAAGAAGAACTTAAGAAGAAGTTAAATAACAAGTACAGTAAAAATATTTTGTGTTCTATGCAGGCTGGCAATGACACCCTTTCTGTGTGGAGTCTACATGTGTCCAATAAGGTACCGTCAGACCCTGCTTCTTAGATTATGTTTTATTTTTCCTATGAATTACTTGTTTTATTTTGTCTCTTGACTAACCTGTCTTGTGTTTTTAGACTGACTTTCTGCCCTTGTGTGTTTTCCACCACTGTGATTGCCTGCTCCGCTAACTATTGTTTGATTTTGTCTCTTTACTAACCTGTCTTTTATTTTTAAATTGACTTTCTGCCCCTGTGTGTTTCCCCCCCACTGGCCTGCAAAGTTTCCTGAGCATTTGACATGAAGGCAGCACGGATGAATGGAACAGGACATTTTCTCTAGTGCTGAAAAATGCAGCCGGAAAAAGTATTCCTATTAAGGGACAAAAAAAGAAAAAGAAAATGGTTCCATGGTGGAATCAGTCCTGTAACAAAGTGCATGCAATGCTGCTTTTAAAAAATTAAGAATAATCCAGTGGAATTGCTAGTTGTGGAGTACAAAAAACTTCAAGCTGAAGCTTCACGGGTAAAAGGGCCAAAAAAAAAAAAGGTGTTTAAGTGTTCCTTGAAACTGACTCCCACGATGATCAAGTGCGAACTCTATGTGAGATGGGACAACTGATTACAAATGAGTATGGTGGTCAGGGGATGAGGGGAGTCAAAAAAATATATAGGCTATAATATAGTACCGGCACCTCTTTTGGTCCACTTAAAGCACTGACCCTGCCAAAACCTATGGTTAATGGTGCGATTGGAGTTAAGACTCTTTATCGAGACCCTGTCTGGTTAATGGTGAGATTTGAGTAGGATGGTCTGTTCCATCAAGAACAGATTGTCCTGTTCTATCGGGACCCTGCACGGTTTATGGTGAGATTTGAGTTTGAAGTCACGTGACATATGATATAGGAAAACGTAGTCCTACCTAGAGTTGTTCACTGCATGTGAAAGCAGTGAGAATTAAAGCCCATTAGAAGTGATGAGGCTTATGCTGAGAATTGTTCACTGCATGTGAAGCGGTGAGAAAGAGAAAAAAGCCCACTAGAAAAAGGGGCTTATGCTGAGAATTGTTGACCTAAAGAGTTAAAGATAATAAATGTGTTATGAATGGGCCATTGTTGGATGAAGAATGAGTCTAATGAGTGAATCAGAACAAAAGTAATGTTTTTGCATTTAGAGAAAGTTTGAACGACATGAGAGAGAAAGGTAGCTTCCATAAGCTATTTTTCTAGGCTTCCTATGTGACGACAACTGGAGAAGCCAGTTTGAGAAAACAGAAGCAGAGAAGAGATTTTGAAAGAAGTACACACATGTACTTCAAAACAATAATCATTTGAATTTTGATTAAATGTTTTCTGGGAGCCTCTAGGTCTCGGCCTCCCTCCGCTCGGACAACAGTGCCCTCTCAAAACTTTCTCTGCACTCCACCTCCCACCTGCTCCTTTTCAGCTGAAAGAAGCTGCAGACAAGCAGCAGCAACACGGAAGCGGTAAGATAAACAAATTCAGACAAATGTTTATAAGGCCCGAGCCGGAGATGACCGGGAGGGCCTATTGTTTTTGCTCCAATTATTTTATTTTATTTTATTTTATTTTTTCTAAAAAATAATCCTAAATTTGACCCAGTGAACATGCACGAAAAGTCATTTTTATTGGTCCCAGACTTCAAGCTCGGCGAAAAATTTATGTATTTGAAGTCTCCGAAAAAAAAAATACAAAAAATGACTCGGGCGAAAAATACATTGGGCCTATGGAAAGTGAAAGTAACTTTTTTCCAACGTAGAAAAATGAAACTTGGTACATCCATAGAACACCTCAGGGCAAACAGAAAAGTCAATGACAGCCACACCCTAAACTCAACAGGAAGTCCGCCATGTGGGGTGAAACACGCGGCCACAAAAATCGCACCCCTTGCGCAAAAAGATGCAAATCATTGTGTTTTAATCTAAATGGCCCCAAATTTGGTGAGAATCATCTAGACATGTGTGCCAACCAAAGTTGTGACTTTGTTTTTGATATCTTATCGGGTATGGGTGTGGCAAGCCTGTAACAAGGTGGCCATTTTTGTGAAAATAAAATGTCTCTTAACTCTCAAACGCCTTCTCGGATCGAGTTTGACCCAAAAAGGCATTTGTGCACATTCATGACCTGAACACAAAGATATGTAAATAAAAGGGTTATCTTTAGAAATGGCTCTCCAGCGCCCCCTACAAACTGGGACCCAAGAATTTAGTTTGTCATAGAGACATGAAATTTGGTAGACACATCTCTTATGTCATGACGAGCATAAAAGCCAATGACAACCACCCCTATCTATAAATGTGTTGCCATAGCAACAATCCAAATATGTGGAAAAAGTCAATGGGAAGAGAAAATTTTAGTTTGTCGTAGGCAAATGAAACTTTGTACACACATCCAGCATGGGCTTATGAACAAAACAGCCAATGGGGACCACACCCTATCACACACGGGAAGGTGGCCATTTTGAATTGAAGATGTGAACCGACTTAGAATACATCTCTTTTAAAAACAACAAAAAATAACTGCTTCATTCCACAGACACCCAACTTAGGCAACATGAGCTAAACACGTGTGTTCAATAGACAGGCATTTTTCTTGACGTTTTTGCTCGAGTTATATTTTTGTTAATTATAATCTTTCTGTAAAATGATCCTCAATTTGACCCAGTAAACGTGCAACTAAAAGTCAAATTTATTGGCCCCAAAATTCAAGCCCGGCAAAAAATTTATGTATTTGAAGTCCCCGAGGAAAACGAATGAAAAATGACTCAGTGGCGACCCCTGGAAAATGAAAATACATTGTGCCTATGAAAAGTGAAAGTAAATTTTTTTCAAATGTAGAAATACAAAACTTGGTACATCCATATTACACCTCAGGGCAAACAGAAAAGTTTATTACAGCCATACCGTAAACTCAACAGGAAATCTACTATGTTGGGTGGAATGCGTGACCACCTAAATCGCACCCCCTGTGCTAAAGGCTTTTCATCTAAACAGCTCCAAATTTGGTGAGTATCATCTAGACACGTGTGCCAAAAAGTTATCAATTTGTTTTTTGATACATTTGTGGCTGTGGTCGTAATGAGTCTGTGAAGAGGCAGCCATTTCTTTGGGAAATAAATGCTATTTCCCAATTGCCAGGATCCTTCCTTTGGAGGAGGCCCCTCCAGAGCCAAGGCTAGAGTCTTTGAAAACTCCTCAGAATCCTTTGGAACTTGTAAACTTGTACTTTTAGACAAGTAATATTTACATTTTTCCTTTTTAAACAGGGGGGTGCAGGGATTCCTGAGTCATCTCAAATCTCCAGCCAGTACTTTGTTTTTCTCGCCTTAGCCCAAGCATAATCTATTATTTTCAAAAGTTCAGACAGCTCCCAGGAAAACCAAGGATTGTGGAGACCTTTAACTCTAATTTACAAGGTGGTGTAGCAGGCCCCAGCAGTAGCACAGGCCCGAGGTGATGAAGCAGGCTCCAGCCAGAAGAAGTTTCAAGCAGTAGCACAGGCCCGGTTTGACATTACCCTGAAGTTTACGCTTTAAAGCACGAAATGCAGTCCTCCGAGTACATGTGTCTCCGCGGTCTCAAGGGAGGCGAGGGCCTTTATCGCCGCTTGCGGCTTTAATTATTATTATTATTGTTAGATTTTGCTGCTTGTTTACACTGATTTCTAGTGTATGACCACTTTTTTCTGGATTAAAGACCTTGCCTGTGATTTTGTCTTGTCTGACATGTATTTGAGTTCTCAACCGCTTGTGCATTATAGGCACAGTAGCTTACCATCCAAAGACTTGCATACGAGTTAGTCTAAATCAATCACAGGTAATGAGTTAGTGGTAGCCCTGCAAAAAGTCCTGTGGTGATGACCTTTCAAGGGTCTCAATAGCAGAGATTTTTGCTTCTAAACTCTTCTTATACAGTATAATAATCTTCCAGCCCACGTTAGGGAGGCAGACACCATCTATGCCTTAAAGTTGGACTTAAGACCTCTCTTATTTTAAATCAAAATATAAAAAACATAAATGCATACAACAGAAAAAGGGAAAAGAACAAAAAGAACAACAACAAAAACAACTGCCAAAGCTGAATTAATGGGGCTTTAGTGAAAACATTGTCAGGGCCAACGTTACAATAGACGGTTAGTCCGAGGTGCAAGCACGTTTCTTGTAAAAAGCTATCTCTGTCATATAGGAACAAGGATGATTTCACAGTTAATTATTGGGCAAAAACAACCTTAGAAGAGCTATGCAGAAGTTCTATGGCGCACTAAAACAAACTGTAGAAGTATGAGCTGGCTCTTCAGAATCATAAAAAAGTTACTTTTTTATTGCAAAATGAACAAGAATTGTTGCAATATGAGTTCATAAAGCAAAAGCCTAAGAGGCTATGTATACAAGAGTTGAGCTTATATGTTGTATTCCTAAGATTTTATTTGAAAAACAAGGGTTTAAGAACGGTTTCTTACCATTATTCATCTGGAACCGAGTTTTATATTCATGACCCCACCATCCCGTCAACCTGGAGAGTGCAATAATGGTTATCAATAATACATTCATTTATTGCACAAAGACCTGAGGTGGCTCATGTGTGGGACTTACGCTGGTTTGATGATGTGTTTGTGTTTCTCGTGGATAAATGCCCCAGCCAGACCACCAGCCCCTGAATTTAAATACTACAAACATATATTTTGGATAAAAATGTTTTGCATTTCTGATTTTAAAATTTGCATTTCTGTGATTTTGGAGGCTACAGTTGGATTTGGAATAGAGAAACCTGTTTTATATATTTTATTAGCAGATTGGGTGGTTCTAACCTTGTAGGAGCACCAGCAGGCAAAATCCACCCCCCAGTTGTGCAGCTCCAGCACAGCATTACCTACTGCATGGGCACAGTCAAAACCAACGTAACAGCCCTAAGAGACAGACACACATGTGAGAGTTTTCTTACATATTGGCTTAAATCAACACTGTACCCAGCCACCTCCATTTCTACACATCACAGCCAGTGCATGCATTACCTTCCTGTGTCCAGCCTTGGTGATGGCAGCCATGTCAAACAACTGCCCAGTGTAGTACTGAACCCCACTGAACATGACCACAGCAATAGATTCCCCCTCCTTATCTATTACATCCAGTATGTCTTCTGTCCTCAGTGTCTCCTCACTCTAAGGACACAAAACAAGCACGTTTTCCATCAGTCAGTTGGCTGTTGTGTCTCTGAAATGTTTACATTTACATACGTACTGGTCTTGGGCATACTAGCAGCATGCTCTTGTCAGGGTCAAATCCATGCAGACGGATCTGAGACTCCACAGCATACTTAGAACAAAAATTAAAAGATAACACATAACACATAACAAGGCAACAAAAGAGTTAAAAGTAGTGATGAGTCGTTCATGAACGATTCATTCTTTTTGAACGAGTCTTTAATATGACTCGGGAACGACTAGTCTTCTCAGAGAGCGAGTCGTTCATTTTTGTGTAGACCCGCGCATGCGCATTGCACCACATCTCATACAGGAAACAGAAAGGACTCATTCATCTCCCAAGTCGTTCGTTCGTTCGTTCGTTCGTTCACCAAGTCCCAGTCCCATAGAGAAAGAGTATGCAGTTACCGGAAACAGAAAGGAACTGTTCATCTCCCGAGTCGTTCGTTCGTTCGTTCCTTTCTGTTTCCGGTGAACGAACGAACGAACGAACGACTCGGGAAATGAATGAGTCCTTTCTGTTTCCGGACGGACGGATGTATTAGCTACAGCTACATAAGGCTGTCACGGCCCAGACCAGACATGTTGACGGAATTAATGCTAAGCTAAATATGAAGTGACAAAGGAAAACAACTATTTGGATTAAGAGGTGAGTTGAACTCTCTGCCTGAAGTAAGCTGCAATTAATTTATAATTTATTTTTCAAAGTTTGGCCATAAATGCATTAGCTTATAGTTATTATAGTTTTTATTCCAAAAGTACTAAATGTATTAAAAATTGTAATATGCAACATTTTAATTAGATTCTGCTGAAATGAACGAAATGAACGAAATGACTTGAAAAAAGATTCGTTCATTTTGCTGAACGAGACTTAAAGAACTGAGTCAGTAAAATGAACTGAACTTCCCATCACTAGTTAAAAGTAACATGGAAGCCCTGGGTTCAGCAGGAACTTTCTTCTAAAGCTGGACTTACTCTTAAGTTTACAGATGGTAAAGCTGCCCATTCTTCTTGGCAAAAATCCTCCAGTTTCTGTAAATTCTTGGGCTGTCTTGCATGAACTGCATGTTTGAGATCCCCCCAGAGTGGCTCAATGATATTGAGGTCAGGAGACTGAGATGGCCAGTCCAGAACCTTCACTTTATGCTGTAGCCAATGACAGGTCGACTTGGCCTTGTGCTTTGGATTGTTGTCATGATGAAAGTCCCCGAAGGCCCCCGAAGCCCCCGAAGGCCCGAAAGTCCCATGCACAGTTTCTGGGCTGATAAGTGTCAATTTTCCTTCAGGATTTTCTGATAACAGGCTGCTTTCATCTTTTCTTGTGCTTTTGTAGCTCACACATTACCAAAACATAACCGATCCACCTCCATGGTTCACAGTAGGAATGGTGTA
The DNA here is from genome assembly GCA_024416835.2 of Perccottus glenii. Lineage (NCBI taxonomy): Eukaryota > Metazoa > Chordata > Actinopteri > Gobiiformes > Odontobutidae > Perccottus > Perccottus glenii. The sequence goes on along the minus strand of JALDQB020000023.1, from coordinate 715,050 downwards.
TCTTTCATCATAGGCCTTGTTGACTCCTAATGTAACGTTCATGGTTGTGGCCAAAAAGTAAAATCTTGGACTCATCACTCCAAAAGACTTTGTTCCAGAAGTTTTGAGGCTTGTCTCTGTGCTGTTTGGCGTATTGTAAGCGGGATGCTATGTGGTATTTGCGTAGTGATGGCTTTCTTAACTATGTAGCCCCTTTTTCTTCAAGTTCCTCCTTATAATGCATCTTGAAAAAGCCACACCACCCTTTTTCAGAGGGTCCTGTATTTGTACAAGTTATTTGTGGGTTTTTCTTTGCATCCAAAACAATTTTCCTGGCAGTTGTGGATGAAATTTTTGTTGGTCTACCTGACCTTGGTTTGGTTTATATTGAATCCTTCATTCTCCACTTTTTAGTAGAGTTTAAACACTTTGCATTCTAAATTCCTTGGATATCTTTTTATATCCCTTTCCTGTTTCATTCAGTTTAATTACCTTTTCCCGCAGATCCTTTGACATTTCTTGCTTTCTTTTCCCATGACTCAGAATACAGAAATGATAGTGCAGCACTGGATAAGAGATGCAAGGGTCTGTCAGGAGCCCAGAAACTCACTGACCATTTATACACAGTAATTACAGGCAAACAGATCACAGTTTAGTAGCCATTGAAACCCGTTTGTGTTAACTTGTGTGCATAAAAGGTTAAAGCAAAAGCATCTGGGCTCAGTTTTCAAGAGGAAGAAGTTTTGTCTCTAATTTCTAGAGACTTTATCAATTCTGAGATCAACTGGTAATAGAGCTGAGCTGTATCTCTAGAGTGAGTTTCCCGTGAAACCAAACCTGATGGAACCAGGCTGTTTTGGTCTCATAAGTGTTAGCTATGAATGGGAAGTGGGACTCCTGTTGTGAGAGTCGTTAAAGGTTCAAGGAGAATCATTAGTGACACTGTTCCACTCAGGTGCTGTGTTTGTTGTTCTAGGGTGAAACTCTTTTGATTAAGGTTTCAAAACACTGTTATACATACTAGGCAACATAAATCTGAGGCCATCTCCTCTGTTCAAAGAGGGCTTTCCCATTTTAACAAAAATGGCTTCCTTCACAACTCTCTCAAACCATCTGGCCTCTCTAGCCAAAATTCAGACATTGCTGTCCTCAAAGGATAGCCCTTTCTCTTTTAGGGGGAGGCAGACTGAAGACTCAGGTCCATCAGGACTGGCTTTTCTGTGCTGATACATCCTCTTGTAAAGCTGTTGTTTTGTTTCTTCGACATAACTGTCACTGGACTCTTCACTACACTGAACTGAGTTTATTTTTTAAAATAATTCCGTTGAAGCATGGTTGAAAAGCAATGTCTGACTTTCATTGGTAACATTCATTGAATTTTTATTTATTATTACTTTTGTCAGAATAAAGTTTTTTCTGTGACCATTGTGAGTTTTTCTTTCATTGACAGAAGGGTACCAACAATTTTGTCAACGTGTGTAGTATGTTTGGGTCTGCCAAGTCTGTCCTTCTTATTCTCTTGCCATCGGATCCAACTCACTACCAGGTGGTGATCAGTTGACAGCTCCACCCCTCTCTTCATTGGAGTGTCCAAGAAATATGTTCTGGTGCCACGTGCACTGATGGACATCCTTATGCTTGAACAAGGTGTTTGTTATGGACTAGCAGTGACTAGCATGGAAGTCTATTCAGCTCAGAAGGGCGGTCCCTCACCAATCACACTCCTCCAGCTGTCACTGTCGCTGCCATGTGAGCGTTGAATTTTTTGTTTATTGAATTCTTAGAACAGTGCTTTATTAAATGTTTGACTGAAAGCATCAAGAGGGACCTTGGCCCTTGAACAATTACACATTTTAAAGTAATAATAGCAAGTCTGGCAGCTTATAAAGTCTACTTCTACTGAACAGTCACTCTAATATGTGTTTACTCACATGGTCAGAAGGAAAGGCTTTGGATTCGAGAAGAACTTTGTGACGAGTTGCTGTTGGTTTGTAAAAGGACAACTGCAGAAATAAAAATGTTGCTGAAGTCAAACTGATGCTCTACAAAGAATAATCAAAAATGTTCCTCACCATCAGCAAGTGTAGATTTACTGTCAAGCCATTCATCAGAGCCACCTCCTCCCGTTTAGCACCTTTAAGGTTCTACTATTTTATTTCTGTAATTGTAGTAAACTATATATATACATAACATGGCTATTCCAAGCACTGATTCTTACCAACAATATTAGCCATTAGCTGCTCTATGTTGTTTTCAGCCCAGGCCCATGGTCGAGAGCCTTCCGTGTGACCATGTACACCCCTGTGAAGAGGGGTTAGGGTTAAACACAATAATCAGTAAATTGAATGAACATAGAATAACTTACGTTTTGGCCCACTTGTCCAGCTCCTCCTCCAGGTACCTGCGGGCCAGTCTGGGCTGCAGTCCCAGAGAGTTTCCCACCAGGTAGATGCAGTCTTTAGAACCGTCAGTGAGCGACAGATCAGCTGTAGAGACAGGTGGGACCAACAAGAACTTTGGCTCAAAAGCTTAGTAAGGACCTAAAGGGGCCCCGGTATAACTGAATTAAGAAGCACAGCAATAATTGCAGAAGGAAGACTGAAGAACAGCAGAACAATACAAACAATAACACACAGTACAGTCTCCACCATCTTAATCTCTTCTTCTTCAGTTTGTACTCTCTCTATGCATGCACCAACTCATGACATAACAGTCACACATTACCAAAAAACGTATGTGAAAATTTGCTTTTGTTTAGATTTTTTTGAATGAATGAATGAATGAATGTTTTGCTCGATAACCAACATGTCATTCCAAAAACCTTCTTTTGTGCCTTTATGGTCCTACATAAGATGTATTCACTTACAGGGTGGCAGCTCTGCCACTTTAGGCAGAAAAAACTCATCTCGAAGATGTCTCAGCTGATCGTGTTTGTCCAAGTACAGAGCAACTTCTGCAGAGGTCAGAGAGCAGCCCAGTAACGCACCAATCTGCTCCAATCTTTCTTTTGGAGTCAAGCCTTCAAACTGCTCCATGGTGTTGCTCTAAAATCTGATAAGGCCAGAGAAATTGAGAAAAATGGTTAAACATAGAGATTGAAAATACCTTTGGATAAGTGTGAATTTAAAGTCATTCTCTGATAAAATTAAAAAGATTTTGTTTTGTATTGGACCAACAGCTTTTTCCAAACCGTTGTGGTATGTTAAGTGTTCTATTCCCAAAGACCCTCTACATGCCTAACCGAGTCCTCCTGTAGTTTAATGTAAGCTCTGAATTTCCCTTCACTGTCATGCAAAACAAGGTTATTAAGTCACATCAGTTCTGGGGTAATTGCAATAACTCAGATTAGTTTATAAATCTTTAAAGTAATAGTGACTTACAGTGATTCAGCAGCAGATCAGTCTCCTCGACAGTGTAGTGACTGAAAGTGCTCTTTGGCCTCTGTTTGTATGATCGGGTTAATCATTCACACTCATATCACCTTTCAGAAGATGAACTTAGTAAACATGAAAGTTACGTCTATGGAATTCTGGTAATATTGTTATTAAAGAAGACCACAACAAAGCAATATAAGCTTTGTGCAAACTAAATCTAGAATTCTCTACATAACAACGTATATATATGGGGCCATTGTATTGAACCAGTCATAATAAATTACGTTATTTTAACGAGATATGAAAATAAATAATAACAATAAAGAGCTAAAATAGTAGAATTTGCCTTCCTAGCCTAATTCTAGTTTTCTTCAACAGAAACAGAAAGTGTTTCTACACATGCTACAACTCCAGTTGATTAACAGCAGGGGGCGCGGTCTGCAACAGCTCATGTCCCACGTTTGTCTTTTTAAACCCACAAGATAGCGTCAAAACCTTAGATTGTAAATAAAAATGGACGTAATCCGCCCATTGGTCCCCTATTCGCCGATATTGTCTCAAAGTCAGGGCAAAAAGATTGCGATTACATCCGGACATTTCAGACTCCTATGTCAGAGGATGTTACTAAAATGGGCAAAGGGAGTGTTGCATCGTAAGCCCATGGGTGGGCATAATGAGCGCGTGCGTGGATAATTACGCCCATTCCACTGTAGCCATGGCTAAGGCAATTGCTAACCTGTTGCTAACACTGTTTTGGCCTAAAGCATAAAAATGTTTTAACAGCTATTGATTTCAAATAATTTGATAATTGCAGTCAAACAGAGCTCCCAGAGACACCCTCTACACGTTCTAAACGGAGGAAATGCTCATAATAGCACATATAGCACAAACTTATGTGCAATTACAATTTCATAGAAATTTTTTATTTATTTTTTTTGCAAGATAATCTCCCATTATCTCGTACATAATAATTGCACGTTATATTAAAAAGTCATTAGCGGTGGGCTTCATTGCATTGATGGTAGCCTACCGTAGCATTTTTTCTACAGTCATTGCGTAGCGCACCCGGTGAATAATGCAGTTATACCAAGTTGCGCTCATTTGCACGTTATATGTCAAAGCCATAACATCATTAACTCAATCACTTAAAAAAATATTACAGCTAGCATGAATAAATCTATTGTTTTGCTGTTTTGCTGTATAATTTTTTGTCCATATTGCTGAGCCCTCTGCTACTCATGAAATCTTAAATAAGTTAAGTGCAAAGTGCAAACCAATTAAAAGGTCAACAAAGAATTGTTGATCAGAAAAAGTGAGCATGCATATTAAATTTTTATCACAAAATAAAAATTTATGACATGTATAAAACTACAAAAAATCTATGTGTACATGTCTCTTGTGTCAGCTTATTGCAACCATTTATTTTATTTGAATGTTTTAGTTTCTCCAGATTTTGGGCCCAGATGTTGTCCTCCTCGTGAAGTAGAAGCCAGTGGCAGATGTACAGGTAAGCTGTTATGTAGCTTTTGCTTACACTAGTATTTATCCTGTTTCGGAATGACTGCTCTATGGCATAGCGCGCATTAAAAAAATTGCTTTCTGGTAGTGATGCATATTTTGCCATTGACGCATCTGCGTTTTAACATGAAGGAGCTGTTCATTGATTTGAGTAAAGGTTTTGACATATAAAGTATATTAACTCTAATGGTAAAGTGTCCGTCCCAGGTGCTCCTTCACCACACCACCATGGAGACATCTACTAGGCTTCCAAGTGGTTTGGGCCAAACACATTGGCCACAGCATGAAGGCTGAGGTCAGGCAGGAGTCCACACTGCTGGCCTCCTGGTGGAGATGGATGGTGTTCACGTCATGCTTGGGGAAACAGTAATTTCTGCCAGACCTTCATGAACGTTTTCGGTTGAAAATGTTGAGTGTCCTTTTAACCCATATGAGTTAGAAAGAAGGGTAGTGGGAGGGAGGTAAATCAGTTGCAGATTGAAATCTCTGTTAAATCATAGCTTAGCTCAGGGCCGGATTGGGACTCATTTTCAGCCCTGGAGTTTCATGACTTAGACCGGCCCACTTTAGTTCCCGACTGACTATATTAAAATAATAAAATTAAAACCTAAGCATATAAGTCTGCAATAGGCACATTGTTTTCTGCAGTATTTTTGTCTTGTTTCCAGTCCAAATATCTTTAAAAAAAACTTACATCAAGATTTAGTGAACAAGTATGAATAAACACTTGCATTTGCTTAAAACAAGTTACATTATCTGCCAATGGGGTAAGAAAAATAACTGTTTTAGTTTTAGCTTTTAAGCAACAAAAACAGAAAACAAGACATAATTTCTCCTGCCATTTCACTTGTAAATGTATCTTGAATTAAGAATATTTAGATATTTGAAGTGGAAACAAGTAAGAAAATGATTTTCATTGAGCAGGGCTCTTCATTACTATTTTTCTTCTGAATGACAATCCTACCTGCCCATTCTGGTGTGTTGGGCTCATGACTGGAGCTTGGGGACGTTTCTGGGCCTCGCTCTTCACTGTTGGCAGCAAACAGTACTAGAGGCGGCTGCTGCTGAAGAGCTACAAGAAAAACTTTGATACATGAACGGTGGTTTACATACGACGTTGTTTTGCACGGTCGCTAGCATCTTGCACTGCTCCTAACTACCTTAACGTTAGCTTACTTACCCGCCTCGTCGTCTTCGTTTGTTTTGTTGAGAAAATATGTGCTCAGCTTTGAACATTTGGCCGCGTTAGTTTCCAAAGCTTTTTTTTTTTTTAATTCTGGCCTTTTCAGCGCCGCCTTTGCGCTTTCTGTTATCCATTTTTTTGTGCGACTTTTTTTTTTTTTTTTTTTGAGCAACCTGCAAGGGGCCGTGTCAGGGGGCGGGGCCAGGGAGTCAAAACGTCATCATTGTCTTGCAGGCTGCACACTGCGAGAAAATATTAAATAAAAGAGTGCGGCTGCGGTAAAATAATAATAATAATTAAAGCCGCAAGCGGCGATAAAGGCCCTCGCCTCCCTTGAGACCGCAGGGACACATATATTCGGAGGATTGCATGTCGTGCTTTAAAGCAAATTTGGAGCTGTTTAGATGAAAACCCTTTAGCACAAAGTGTACGATTTAGGTGGTCATGTATTCCACCCAACATTTTCTGTTGAGAAGGATCCTGGCAATTGGGAAATGGCATTTATTTCCCAATAGTTGCCTCTTCACAGACTCATTACGACCACAGCCACAAATCTATCAAAAAACAAATTGATAACTTTTTTTTGCACACGTGTCTAGATGATACTCACCAAATTTGGAGCTGTTTAGATGAAAAGCCTTTAGACACAAGGGGTGCAATTTAGGTGGTCACGCATACACCCAACATAGTAGATTTCCTGTTGAGTTTACGATATGGCTGTAATACATTTTTCTGTTCGCCCTGAGGTGTCCTATGGATGTACCAAGTTTCATTTTTCTACGTTGGAAAAAAGTTACTTTCACTTTCCATAGGCCCAATGTATTTTGACTTTTGTAGGGGTTGCCACTGAGTCATTTTTCATATTTTTTTCTCGGGGACTTCAAATACATAAATTTTTGCCGGGCTTGAAGTCTGGGACCAATAAAAATGACTTTTAGTTGTTCGTTTACTGGGTTAAATTGAGGATCATTTTGCAGAAAAATTATAATAAAAAAATATATACCGAATTATAATAAAAAAAAATATAACTCGAGCAAAAGTCTAGAAAAACACTTGTCTCTTTTACATACATGTGTTTAGCTCATTTTGCCCAAGTTTGGTGTCTGTGGAATGAAGCAGCTTTTTCTGTGTACTTTTAAAAAGAGGTGTATTTTAAGTCGGTTCACATTTTCAATTCAAAATGGCCGCCTTCCTGTGTGTGATAGGGTGTGGTCCCAATTGGCTTTTTTGTTCATAAGCCCATGGTGGATGTGTGTACCAAGTTTTATTTGCCTACAACAAACTAAAAATTTCACTTCCCATTGACTTTTTTCACATTTTTGGGACGTTGCTATGGCAACACATTTATAGATAGGGGGTGGTTGTCATTGGCTTTTATGCTCGTCATGACATAAGAGATGTGTGTACCAAATTTTATGTCTCTATGACAAACTAAATTCTTGGGTCCCATTATAAGTTTGTAGGGGGCGCTGGAGAGCCATTTCTAAAGATAACCCTTTTATTTACATATTTTTGTGTTCAGGTCATGAATGTGCACAAACGCCTTTTTAGGTCCAACTCGATCCGAGAAGCCGTTTGAGAGTTAAGAGACGTTTTATTTTCACAAAAATGGCCACCTCGTTACAGGCTTGCCACACCCATACCCGATAAGATATCAACAACAAAGTCACAACTTTGGTTGGCACATGTGTCTAGATGATACTCACCAAATTTGGGGCCATTTAGATTAAAACACAATGATTTGCATCTTTCTGCGCAAGTGCGATTTTAGTGGCGCGCGTTTCACCCCACATGGCGGACTTCCTGTTAAGTTTAGGGTGTGACTGTCATTGACTTTTCTGTTTGCCCTGAGGTGTCCTATGGATGTACCAAGTTTCATTTTTCTACGTTGGAAAAAGTTACTTTCACTTTCCATAGGCCCAATGTATTTTGACTTTTCTAGGGCCGCCACTGAGTCATTTTTCGTATTTTTTTCGGGACTTCAAATACATAAATTTTTCGGGCTTGAAGTCTGGGACCAATAAAAATGACTTTTAGTTGTTTGTTTACTGGGTTAAATTGAGGATCATTTTGCAGAAAAATTATAATAAAAAATATATACCGAATTATAATAAAAAAATATAACTCGAGCAAAAAGTCTAGAAAAACACTTGTCTCTTTTACATACATGTGTTTAGCTCATTTTGCCCAAGTTTGGTGTCTGTGGAATGAAGCAGCTTTTTCTGTGTACTTTTAAAAAGAGAGTGTATTTTAAGTCGGTTCACATTTTCAATTCAAAATGGCCGCCTTCCTGTGTGTGATAGGGTGTGGTCCCCATTGGCTTTTTGTTCATAAGCCCATGGTGGATGTGTGTACCAAGTTTTATTTGCCTACAACAAACTAAAAATTTCACTTCCCATTGACTTTTTCACATTTTTGGGGCGTTGCTATGGCAACACATTTATAGATAGGGGTGGTTGTCATTGGCTTTTATGCTCGTCATGACATAAGAGATGTGTGTACAAAATTTTATGTCTCTATGACAAACTAAATTCTTGGGTCCATTATAAGTTTGTAGGGGCGCTGGAGAGCCATTTCTAAAGATAACCCTTTTATTTACATATTTTTGTGTTCAGGTCATGAATGTGCACAAACGCCTTTTTGGGTCCAACTCGATCCGAGAAGGCGTTTGAGAGTTAAGAGACGTTTATTTTCACAAAAATGGCCACCTCGTTACAGGCTTGCCACACCCATACCCGATAAGATATCAAAAACAAAGTCACAACTTTGGTTGGCACACGTGTCTAGATGATACTCACCAAATTTGGGGCCATTTAGATTAAAACACAATGATTTGCATCTTTCTGCGCAAAGGTGCGATTTTAGTGGCGCGCGTTTCACCCCACATGGCGGACTTCCTGTTGAGTTTAGGGTGTGACTGTCATTGACTTTTCTGTTTGCCCTGAGGTGTCCTATGGATATACCAAGTTTCATTTTTCTACGTTGGAAAAAAGTTACTTTCACTTTCCATAGGCCCAATGTATTTTGATTTTGTAGGGGTCGCCACTGAGTCATTTTTCGTATTTTTTTTTCGGCGACTTCAAATACATAAATTTTTCGCTGGGCTTGAAGGCTGGGACCAATAAAAATGACTTTTCATGTTCACTGGGTCAAATTTAGGATCATAGGTGGAAAAGAAAGATAAAAAAAAAAAAATCCGAGCAAAAACAATAGGCCCTCCCGGCCATCACCGGCTCGGGCCTAATTAAAGCCATAGCGGCGATAAAGGCCCTCGCCTCCCTTGAGACAGCGGGGCACATGCACTCGGAGGATTGCATTTCGTGCTTTAAAGCGTAAACTTCACGGTAATGTCAAATAACCGGGCCTGTGCTACTGCTGGGGCCTGCTACACCACCTTGTAAATTAGAGTTAAAGGTCTCCACAATCCCTGGTTTTCCTGGGAGCTGTCTGAACCTTTGAAAATAATAGATTATGCTTGGGCTAAGGCGAGAAAAACAAAGTACTGGCTGGAGATTTGAGATGACTCAGGAATCGCTGCACCCCCCTGTTTAAAAGGCAATATGTAAATATAACTTGTCTAAAAGTACAAAGTTACAAGTTCCAAAGGATTCTGAGGAGTTTTCTAAGACTCCTCCAGAGGTAAGGATCCTGGCAATTTGGAAATGGCATTTATTTCCCAAAGAAATGGCTGCCTCTTCACAGACTCAATACGACCACAGCCACAAATGTATCAAAAAACAAATTGATAACTTTTTTGGCACACATGTCTAGATGATACTCACCAAATTTGGAGCTGTTTAGATGAAAAGCCTTTAGACACAAGGCGTGCGATTTAGGTGGTCACGCATTCCACCCAACATAGTAGATTTTCTGTTGAGTTTACGGTATGGCTGTAATAAACTTTTCTGTTTGCCCTGAGGTGTCCTATGGATGTACCAAGTTTTGTATTTCTACATTGGAAAAAGTTACTTTCATTTTCCATAGAACCAATGTATTTTGACTTTTCTAGGGGTCGCCACTGAGTCATTTTCATATTTTTTTCGGGCCTTCAAATACATAAATTTTCGCCCTTGAAGTCTGGGACCAATAAAAATGACTTTTAGTTGCACGTTTACTGGGTCAAATTGAAAATCATTTTGCAGAAAAATTATAATAAAAAAATATATACCAAATTATAATAAAAAAAAAATATAACTCGAGCAAAAAAGTCTAGAAAAACACTTGTCTATTTTACATACATGTGTTTAGCTCATTTTGCCCAAGTTTGGTGTCTGTGGAATGAAGCAATATTTTCTGTTCTTTTAAAGAGGGTGTATTCTAAAGTCGGTTCACATCTTCCAATTCAAAATGGCGCCTTCCCGTGTGTGATAAATGTGGTCCCTTTGGCTTTTTTGTTCATAAGCCCATGCTGGATGTGTGTACCAAGTTTCATTTGCCTACGACAAACTAAAATTTTCACTTCCCATTGACTTTTTCCACATATTTGGGACGTTGCTATGGCAACACATTTATAGATAGGGGGTGGTTGTCATTGGCTTTTATGCTCGTCATGCCATAAGAGATGTGTGTACCAAATTTCATGTCTCTATGACAAACTAAATTCTTGGGTCCCATTATAAGTTTGTAGGGGGCGCTGGAGAGCCATTTCTAAAGATAACCCTTTATTTACATATCTTTGTGTTCAGGTCATTAATGTGCACAAACGCCTTTTTGGGTCCGACTCAATCCGAGAAGGCGTTTGAGAGTTAAGAGACATTTTATTTTCACAAAAATGGCCACCTCGTTACAGTCATGCCACACCCATACCCGATAAGATATCAACAATAAAGTCACATATTTGGTTGGCACACGTGTCTAGATGATACTCACCAAATTTGCCATTTAAATTAAAACACAATGATTTGCATCTTCTTGCGCAAGGGGTGCGATTTTAGTGGCCATGCGTTTCACCCCACATGGCGGACTTCCTGTTTAGTTTAGGGTGTGGCTGTCATAGACTTTTCTGTTTGCCCTGAGGTGTCCTATTGATGTACTAAGTTTCATTTTTCTACGTTGGAAAAAGTTACTTTCACTTTCCATAGGCCCAATGTATTTTGACTTTTCTAGGGTCGCCACTGAGTCATTTTTCGTTTTTTTTTCAGGGACTTCAAATACATAAATTTTTCGCCGGGCTTGAAGTCTGGGACCAATAAAAATGACTTTTAGTTGTTGGTTTACTGGGTCAAATTGAGAATCATTTTGCAGAAAAATTATAATAAAAATATATACCAAATTATAATAAAAAAATATAACTCGAGCAAAAAAGTCTAGAAAAACACTTGTCTATTTTACATACATGTGTTTAGCTCATTTTGCCCAGGTTTGGTGTCTGTGGAATGAAGCAGCTATTTTTGTTGTTTTTAAAAAGAGGTGTATTCTAAGTCGGACCAAATTTTCAATTCAAAATGGCCGCCTTCCCGTGTGTGATAGGGTGTGGTCCCCATTGGCTTTTTGTTCATAAGCCCATGGTGGATATGTGTACCAAGTTTCATTTGCCTACGACAAACTAAAATCTTCACTTCCCATTGACTTTTTCACATTTTTGGGACGTTATGGCAACACATTTATAGATAGGGGTGGTTGTCATTGGCTTTTATGCTCGTCATGACATAAGAGATGTGTGTACCAAATTTTATGTCTCTATGACAAACTAAATTCTTGGGTCCCATTATAAGTTTGTAGGGGCGCTGGAGAGCCATTTCTAAAGATAACCCTTTTATTTACATATCTTTGTGTTCAGGTCATGAATGTGCACAAACGCCTTTTGGTTCCAACTCGATCCGAGAAGGCGTTTGAGAGTTAAGAGACGTTTATTTTCACAAAAATGGCCACCTCAGGCTTGCCACACCCATACCCGATAAGATATCAACAACAAAGTCACAACTTTGGTTGGCACATGTGTCTAGATGATACTCACCAAATTTGGGGCCATTTAGATTAAAACACAATGATTTGCATCTTTCTGCGCAAAGTGCGATTTTAGTGGCCGCGCGTTTCACCCCACATGGCGGACTTCCTGTTAAGTTTAGGGTGTGACTGTCATTGACTTTTCTGTTTGCCCTGAGGTGTCCTATGGATGTACCAAGTTTCATTTTTCTACGTTGGAAAAAAGTTACTTTCACTTTCCATAGGCCCAATGTATTTTGATTTTGTAGGGGTCGCCACTGAGTCATTTTTCATTTTTTTTTTTCGGCGACTTCAAAAACATAACATTTTCGCCGAGCTTGAAGTCTGGGACCAATAAAAATGACTTTTTGTGCATGTTCACTGGGTCAAATTTAGGATCATAGGTGGAAAAGAAAAATAAAAAATAAAATTAAAAAAAAAAAAAAAATCCGAGCAAAAACAATAGGCCCTCCCGGTCATCACCGGCTCGGGCCTAATAATAATTTAAAAAAATATATTTCAACCCAGTCCCATGACAACAACGGCCCTCCCGGCTAAACAAACGTACCGTCCCACCGGGAATTTTCCCGGTGCTCCCGATTAGCCAATCCGGGCCTGGCTTAGCTTGAGCAGGCACCAAAAGATTCTTATACAAAAATCTTTACTCGTTTCAATTCAAAAGTATCCTCACATTATTATTAGTATCCCGCACAAATTCAGAATCCCACTTCACTTGAGAAAAAATGAACATCTATCTTGAGCTTAAATATATGTATATGAACAAAAGCTTCCTCCAGCTAACATTCACAACCCGGTTCGATTCTCTTAGTAAGGCAGCAGATGTTTAGAATGATATCAATTATTCAGAAGTGCAGTGGGTTGTTATTATTAAATGCTTCGTCACATTAACTTTTATTTGCATACACAAAACAAGACACTGATGGATGACACGAGGGCCATAACAGGGCTGAGAGTTGTCATTTCCCATAGAAATGTACTTTTTCCTTGTTTAATACACTATAAACACTGGTTTTCTATGTGTGCGCTCTCATGCAGCTGCAGACACCTGTCTGCCATATTTGAAGACATTCTGTGTCAAAAGTATGTTACAGAAGGATGTGCCTGCTCATAGAGCTTATCTGTAAAACAAGTTGATTTAGCAGGGGGTGGTTCAAAGGTAATGTTACAACAGTGTTAGCGCTTAAGAACTTGGCACATAAGTGTGCTGCTAAAGAAAGGCTTTGATAAATAATAAATACTGTGCAAGCTAAAGCTGTGTAAATTTAAATCACACTTGGAAATATTGCTCTGAATCTTGTGGCTTGGTACATTGTTTTAGTAATATATTCCTAAACCAAGTTGACTAAAACATCTATACAAGTAAAGTTAAAATATCTGGTTATTGACTTTACAGTTTTTCTGGAGTGTGTCAGCACACAGCCAATCTCCTCCAGAGGAGAGTGAGAGTTTTTTTTGCCAAACTAAAGGTAATGCCAAATGTTTCAAATACAATACAAATGTGTCATTGGGACACTAATATTAGCTGGCTGTGATTTAAAAGCCTTAAGGTATCCTTTGCTTTAGTTTTCTCCAGACTCTCTGAATATTGCTGAGAACAGTAAGGTGCATGAGGTATACAGCACAGTGCCAATACCCTGTTATGAGCCTGACAGGAGTCAGGACTCACTTTGCTGGAAATGTGTCCATCTTTTTGTACAATTAGATTATCAATTTACATCAGAACCAAACAATGTCTTGATATATACCTTAATCAAAACATCACATTTTGATTAAGGTATATATTCGGGGTAAGGTCATAGTACTCCTACCAAGGTGTTTACATGTACTGTGGCGATTGGAATATTTACATGCATTTACATGTATAGAGCAAATTCAAAGCTAATTGTAAATATATGCTGTGTAGTTGGCACATGAGTTGTGGCAAGAAATGATCATTCTTTGTTACGCATTTACTTTTCACATTTTCCAGAGTAGCTGCTCTTTAGTCTTTTTTTACTAATTTGAGCGAAATTGCGCAGCAAAAAATACAACTGACTTCACGAGCTGACCCTATTGTCTATAGGCTGTGTGTTCTATGCTCTTTAGAACCATCAACCATAAGTCCAAAATGTGACTAATTTAAGCTACAGCAGAGAAGGGAAAAGGAGGTGTTCCACATGGTTTATTTGTAAATAATCCTGACATATATTGGACAAACTTTATTAAGGAACAGGTAATCAAAGAGTAATCAAAGAGTTAAATGAATAATCTAAAATGGATAAAAAAAATAAAATGTCAGAGGTTTTTTATTCTTCTTATTAAAATAATCTCTTTTTTAAGTTCTTATTATTTTAACATAAAAATTCTATGGCAAAGATCTCATTAGCTCTATTGAGATGCTTAAAACAGAGTCTATAGTTATGTAGGCCAGTGTTTCTCAACCTTTCGGAGCCACAACCCCCATCATAAAAACTATTCACAACCCCCCACCCCCCTCGACCATGCTGAGGCGGCACCCCTCCGCACAGGACCACGGTGAATTTGCCACTAGCCTTGGTGCTGAATCACAAAGAAACCTTTAATTTTACAACTTTATTGCCACATTTTCACTATTGTGTAAAGTTTTTTTTATTTATTTATTTTTTCTACTTTTTCAGAGACTTTTGGTAGTGGGGTAGTATGCGCAGCACAGTCCTCTATGGCAGGGTTTTTCAAACTTTTTGTGTGTGTGGACCACTATTTGTAATCAAAAACTTTTGCGGACCACCTCATAACACACATAATAAAATGTCTACACACAGTCTTACCTGAATTAATCCGCACCTCTAAATAGGCTTACTAGCACTACTTTAACTAGTCATCACATCAGTGTGCAACAGGCTTGTTAAAAGAAAGTTTACTGCACACAACGGCTGCCACATATTTAATTTATTTATTTACTCATGTGCCCAAGGGCATAATCAGGTTAATTTGAACAACAGGCTTATTTCCATAGCAATGGAAAAGAACACTTGGATAGTCAACATTTCAAAACCTTTGGCATTTCTGAAAAAAACATTTCAGAAATACTGATATCAATATAGGCCTACATATTCTTTGAATTTTTTTTTATGGGAATTTCCTGGTAAAATGAAGGTAAAATATTATTTTATTTTGCCTTTCCACGGACCACCTGCAGTACCCTCACGGACCACTAGTGGTCCGCGGACCACAGTTTGGGAATGACTGCTCTATGGCATAGCGTGCATTAAAAAAATTGCTTTCTGGTAGTGATGCATATTTTGCCATTGACGCATCTGCGTTTTAACATGAAGGAGCTGTTCATTGATTTGAGTAAAGGTTTTGACATATAAAGTATATTAACTCTAATGGTAAAACCATCTGAGTGCTGTCCTCTTCAGGCTGAACGGTGGTTACTGCAGTTAAATTTTTCTATTTGAAGTTGCTTTCTCGCGTGACGTAAGCAGGCTCTACCAACGGCTCACTACCAAGCGTCTCTCATAGAACCTCCTAAATGGACCTCGTGTAAGGGTGCCACCATATGGCGAAATACAGCGAAATACAGCGATATACTAACAGAGGGCAGGCTCCAAAAGCGGAAATATAAGGAGAAACCCAATGGTGACTTTACAAGTGTAAATATCATGTTTACAGCCTGGTACAAAAGATGGCTCCGGTCTCTAGAGCTAAGTTTTTACTACGTGACGCTAACTTATGCTAACTGAAAACTATTGTTTTACTATGGAGTAAAAGCCGAAAATCCCGGATGTAACCGCCATTTTATTGCCCTTTAATAATAACAATATCGGTGAATAGGGGACCAATGGGCGGATGACATCCATTTTTTTACAATCTATGCTCACTACCCAAGCCCCTGGCACGAGCTCACCACACCCTTGGCATAGGCTCACGCCCCTGATATAAAAACATCTTGTTCCCAAGTAGCGAGTGTTGAAGTCATTAGGCTAGGTATATTAGCACGTACTTGTAGTGTTGCTGGTTGCAACCAAGCCTCTCCCATGGAACCTCTAAAATGGTCCTTGTGTAAGGGCGCCGCCATACAGCGATTTTACAGCGAAATACAGCGATATACCGCCGTCCACCAGAGGCTAGGCTCCAAAAGCAGAAATATAAGGAGAAACCCAATGGCAACTTTTCAAGTATAAAACTCATGTTTACAGGCTGGTACAAAAGATGGCGCTAGTCTCTAGAGCTAAGTTTTTACTACGTGACAACTCTGGGGTTATATTGGTGAATAGGGAACCAATGGGCGGATTACATCCATGTTTATTTACAATCTATGGATTGAACACGAAAGCGCGCACCATCGATGTATGTTGTTTATCGCTGCTCCCGGGGTAAACCGAGCAGAGCAGGCGCTGCTGATGGGAAAGCACAACAGGCTGCAGCCAAACTGACCGACCCAGTGACGGTACACACGGATTAAAAGACTAGCGTTTTCACGGAGGATATAATAATTGTTCAGAGTCAAATTATAATAAAAGGAGATCCACAGAAAAGTGGTGACTCAGACTCCAGTAGGACGCTAACATGTAGGCTATGGCAACAGTGAGTGATTGTGTTTATTCGTGTCACTAATATCATTTATAAACATTTTTAAATCTCTAAAATGAATTAATATATATAATACTGTAATTAATATAATACTGTAGTGACACAAATCTTTTTTTTTTTGGAAGGATGACTAGAGAAAGATCTGCAGGTGTGCCTGCAAACGTGAAGCCTATTAGGAGAAGCAAAGGTGAGTTTGAATACTGTTAAGCTTTTGTATGTTTAGTTTTATTCTTTATTTCTCATCACCAAGTACAAATACATTAATCTCACAAGAAAAGATATGCTTTGTACCAGATTTAGAACATCAGGCTGTCTAGGATCTGATTCCATTGTTTGATGGTTTGAAATGAAAAGGCTGATTGTGCAAAGGAAGAGCATCTTTTAGGGATTGTGCAGTTTTTGCAGAGTTGCTTTTTAAAAGAATCAACAGAAACGTCCAATTGCAGTGACAGGGGCAGGGCGTTCCAGAGTCTGGGGGCGACTTCTTGGAAAGACCGATCTCCCCGAGTTTTAAAACGGGTTTTGGGGACCGTTAGAAGGTTTTGACAAGAAGATCAAAGAGCGCGGGAGGAGGAGTAAGGGGTCAGCAGGTCAGTGATGTACTGGGGGGCCCTTTCCATGCAGAGCTCTAAAAGTCAAGACTAAAATTTTAAAATCAATTCTGAATTTGACTGGAAGCCAATGTAATGAGGATAAAACCGGGGAAATGTGAGCCCTTCTGTTGGTTCCAGTTAAAAGCCTGGCTGCAGCATTTTGCACCATTTGTAGCCGACTCAGAGACAATTTGTTCAAACAAGTAAAAAGAGAATTACAATAATCAAGACGAGAAGAGATAAAAGCATGAATAATCATCTCCAGGTCCGCTTTAGACAATAACACTCTCAGTTTAGAAATGTTTCTCAAATGATAAAAACAGTTTTTGACCAACTGTCTAGAATGACTGTCCAGAGACATAGATTGGTCAAACAGAACACCAAGGTTTCTGACGCTCGACTGGACGGAAGAACCCAGGGAACCAAGGTGTTGTTTGATTTGAGGTATTTTTTGGTCTGCTGCAAAGATTAAAGTTTCAGTCTTTTTTGTATTTAGCTGTAGGTAGTTATTGTATAACCAGTTCTTTATGCAAGACAAGCAGTCCAACAAATCAGTAAGTTTATGAAACTCAGAGTCTTTAAAAGAACAGTACAACTGAATATCATCGGCATAAAAGTGATAAGACACATTTTTAAAACCGTGAATTATTTCACTAAGAGGGCGTATGTACAATAAAAACAAAAGAGGACCTAGGACTGAGCCCTGAGGAACTCCAAATGACAGAAGGGTCATTTCAGACAGAATATTGTTAATAGAGACACAAAATGATCTGTCACTCAGGTAGGAGGAAAACCACTTTAGAACTGATCCAGAGAAACCCGTTTCATATTGCAGACGCTTTAACAATACATTATGGTCCAGAGTATCAAAAGCAGATGATAAATCCAGTAGGATCAAGACAGTACTGTCCAGAGTCAGCCGCCATCATAATGTCACTTCATATATCTTCAGCAGGGCAGTCTCAGTTGAATGACATTTTCAGAAGCCTGACTGAAATTTATTTATAAAATTATTTTCATTAAGAAACGCAGTCAGCTGCTCCGCCACCACTCTCTCCAGGATTTTAGATAAAAAAGGCAATTTAGAGATTGGCCTGTAGTTGTTTGGTTCAAAAGAATCCAAATTGGGCTTTTTCAGAATGGGGCTGACGACCACTTGTTTAAAAGAGCTGGGCACAGAACCAGTTAAAAGAGAAAGGTTGATCAGTTTAACAACATATGGACCAACTAAATTAAATACATTTAAAAGCAACGAAGTTGGCATTACATCTAGAGGGCTTGATGATGGTTTCACCTTTTTTAGTAGACCCTTAATATCCTCTTCAGTGACAGGTGAGAAGGTGGACCAAGAGCACTGAGGAGATAAACCCCAATTGATAAACCCGATGTGTTTACAGAGGATGGGTTTATAGAGGCTCTTATATCATGTACCTACGACGGTCCAACATTCATTTGCATCCTGCATGTTTGTGGCAACGTGCACTAACCGGGCAAATACAGTGGAAAGAAAAAGTAAGTGAACCTTTTTAAATTTTATGGTTTTCTAAATAAATTTGTCTTAAAATCTGATCTGATCTTCATCTTCAAGTCAAGGGTATTGACAAACATAATGTGTATAAAAATAATTACACAAATTCTGATCTTTCATGTCTTTATAGACAACCACCAAAAAATCTCATTGTACTTGTGGAAAAAGTAAGTGAACCCTTGCGTTAATGACCTCGCTTTAATGAAAAGCGAATTGGATTGGTTTTAGCACACCTGGAGTCTCGCTAAGATAATACGCTTTGCAGGAATAACCTCAACCAGGCGCTTCCTGTAGCTGTGGATCAGACCTGCAGATCGTTGAGGAGGAATTTTGCCCATTTTCCTGGCAGAATGGCTGTAGCTCTTTCATATTCTTTGGGTGTCTCATGTGTATGGCCCTCTTCAAGTCAATCCATAGCATCTCTATTGGGTTGAGGTCTGGGCTCTGACTTGGCCACTCCAAAAGGCAGATTTTGTTTTTCTGAAGCCATTCTGTTGTGAACTTGCACCAGTGTTTTGGGTCGTTGTCCTGTTGCATCACTTACCTGCTACAAAGCGACTTACATTAAACTTCTATTCACCAGTGTTACAGCTGGAACACCACTGGAGGCAAGGTGGGTTAAGTGTCTTGCCCAAGGACTAGACAGTATGAACTGTGGGGAGAACAGGAATTGAACCACAAACCTTCCGGTTGAAGGACAACCACTCTACCACTGAGCCACTGCGCCCCTAAGTTCAATCTTAGTTTCATCAGTCCATAAAACATTTTGCCAATACCGCTGTGGAGTGTCAATGTGCTCTTTTTCAAAATTCAGGCATGCAGCAATGTTATTTTTAGTAAGCAGTGGCTTCCTCCGTGGTGGAGGATACCCTGCTTGTTTAGTGTTTAACGTATTGTAGACTCATAAACAGAGATAATAGCAAATTCCAATGATGCCTTCAAATCTTTAGCTGTCATTCGGGGTTGTTTCTTTCTCTTTGTTGTGTCTTAGTCTTTGTTGCGCTCTTGGTGTAATTTGGACTGGGCGCCCACTTCTTGGTAGAGTAGCAACAGTCACAAAGCATCTCCATTTGTAGATTGTTTGTCTAACTGTATACTAGTGGATTTCTAAAGTCTTTGAAATAACTTTGTAACCCATTCCAGCTTTATGTAAAGCAACAATTCTTGATTGTAGCTCCTCTGAAAGCTCTTTTCGGCGAGGCATGCTCACATAAGCGTTTTCTACGCTTGTGTGGGAGTACGTACCTGAGTACCACCAGTGGTCCTTGTACCACAGTTTGAGAACCACTGTTCTGAATAGTATAGTCAGTGCCATAACTTCAAAACACATGAAAATGTATAAATACCGCCGCAATTATACAAAAGGCATTATTTTGTTTTGCAAAGAATATTTATTTAAGTTGTTTTATATTGTCACATATTGATGTTTATAGGACAACAGCCGTATAATACACATTGCTTTAGTGTAATTGTCTGTTGGTTGTTTTGTAATGCAATAATTTTTCCTAAATTTACCCTTGTTTTTCTGTACATTTTACAATGTCTCTGACACCAGATGTACGCAGCAATATGTTCTGATCTTGTTGAAGTGATGTTCTCAAGAAGTAACAGAGAAGGATTTGACTTTGCTGCGGGGGCCACATGTTGACCAATGGCTCAGGACCATGGGGCACAAGAAAACACGGATTAAAAGATTAATGAAACTGCATTAGCTCTGCAACATTTCCATCCTCTGATGGATTTGTTTTAAAATGTACAAGAATAGTACTATAGAATAGTACAAGAATAGTGACCCTCAAATTTATATTCTAGGATATTTTTAATTAATGAATAACTTTGTCTCTTAAATGTTGGTGAACAATAATGCAATCAAACTGAACCTAGTTATGGAGTATCAGAAAAACTTTGATTTAGACCAGTGTTGATTAGAGACTTGCCTTGCAATATACTGTATATGGATATTGTAACCACCAGGAGTATAGCACAAAATACTGGGCCCTAGGTACAAACCATATTGGTGGGCCCTTATAACATGTTCTGTATAATAACCTTAAGCAATATCATTTTCAATTTTATTCCTGTGACTTTTTATAGTCTAGTTTCTCACTATTTTATCTTTATTACCCCGCTGGTTTATAGCATGCACTGACTGGTATATAACACTGATTTACTCTTTTTATTTCCACCCTGTTTTTGTAACTCTGCATTCTATAGTATTTATACCATTCTTATAATATTGTGAAAAGCATTGATATCATTAACATGACAAACTCAATTATACTCTTAATTATTTGCAAAAAGAATAGCTATTGTTGAAAATGTTAAGAAGAAAACCATTTAACAAAATGCCCACTGACAAGTCTTCGCATTTGCAAAACTTGTGATCAATTCTTTAAAGTCCAACTATTTAACTGTGGTAATATTATGTGTGGTCAATGTATATGACCCCAGGAAGCAAGACTCCTAGCCCCCGTCCAGGAGTGATTATAAACCTATCAAGAGGTCTCTCTGTAATGTGATTATGGTTTCCTAGGACAGGGATTCCTCTCTACAACAGGATAGGGATGGCAATGATGTAAAACATCATGTCTTTCTGACTCGTGGTCAGATTCTGCATGTCTGTGTCTCATTTTTGATAATACAATACATCTGTCCACTCAAAGACATACGTTTTGTGGCCTAATGTTGAGAGTGCAGTTGTTTTTGGCTGTTTATTTTTGTGGAGAAGAGTCTGTGGTTGGTTAACTTTGTCTTCTTTTTCAAGGAACAGCATATTAAGTGTATGATAAAAGGAATACATTTTGGAGTTATCATAAATTACAAAGATTTAGTTTAAGAGATTATAAATCTTGCAGGTTTCATTGAGAGAAGCATTGTCGGTCAATTTAGCATGTAGTCTGTATTCTTGGGGGCTTTGTAGAATATTTGAAGACATTGATCTGAGCTAAGGGATCATGGATGACCAGAGGCTGTAGCAGGAGGCCTTCATGATGAGGCTTCTATAATTATTTGTTGGTTGCTATTTGTTGAAAAGGACAGTAATTTACCAAACTCTTGAACTTGAGTGACAAAGCTTTGTTGAAATGATAATGACATCTGTATTTGGTTCACCATATCTCCTGCTCATTGGTCACTTTGTTATTTCTGTTTCTCACTGTTGTCGGGTAGGTTAGAGATATTTTTGATTTACTTATATTGTCCAGTACTCTCAAGTTTTTAAATATGATTTACACTAGTGATCATCAACTGAACCATCTCTGAGACATAAGTTATTATTTCATAAACAGTCAGACATGTAGAAACTAAGTGTTCTGTTTGAGAGATGTTCAGAAAGATGAAATAATGTTCTGGATCATGTGCTGCAGCCACTGACAGTAAATAACAGGGGTCTAAACTTAAGGTCTGCGTACCAAATCTGTTTTTTTGTGAAGTACTTCTGGTCCTAACATTAATAATTACTGTTAATACATTCAACCGGTTGCATGAAAGGGTAATAGTTAAACAAATGAGAGTTGTTTTGATAAAGTTCTACTGTATTAGGGAAATACATGAGACCAGTGTTTATAATTGGGTTTGATCTAAAGAGGTTTTAGGTCTCAGCTAAAGTTAAAAATAACTAATGATTGAACACAAAATAATTAACCAGGATTTGAAGTAAACTTAGGTAATAGCCACTTTTTTAATGTACCTAGCATTTTATCTACCAATAGGAAACAACCCAAATGAGTAAATCAATGATTAAGAATGAGTAAGAAATGATTCACAATAATCGATTAAAAAGAGAGAGAGAACACAGAAAAGAGACATATCTGTCGCAGGTCCCTATCTCTGTGACCAGCACATCTAAGTCAGTAGCAGCGAGAGGAAAAGATCTGACTGAATGACAACAGTTTAAATGAATGAGGTCAATATTTAATGTACTTCACTAATGTACTAATGTGAATCAGGATAATAAAATAGGTACTGTTCTACTCTTCTCGTAGAGTGGGAGAAAATACATTTTGACAAGTGGGAACAGAAATTGATTCTCTTTTCTTTGGTTTATAGGTAATGGAGGTGCACTAAAAAAGGATGCAAGGAGCTACAGTATACTAGGAACAGAACTCAGGACTGGAAAACTGTTGGCACCAGACAATCCCCAGAGAAACCAAACTACCTACTGAACCATATTATCACTGAGCTCAGGAGGAGTCACACACATGGAGCCACATGTTCTCCAGTAGTGTATACTTATTATTCATAAGATCATATGACCATCATAACCGTGACAAGGATACAAAGCCCGATACATGTGTCACTGCATGACAAGGGGGATGACTTCCCGTGAATGAGAGCCATGTGGGTGAGAAGCTGCATCCTCCTCTCCTCTGGATCATGGGGGCTCCACCTTCCATTGCAACAGCTGAAACAACTCAGTGTTGATGCTCCTTTTCTTTTGGTAGTTATATATGGGTGATGTGCGTGGTAGTCCTATTTTTTATGGTTTGTTGTTTTCACTCCAAACGTGAATGATGCGTTAAGCGCGGGTGATTTACATGTTAAGTCAATGCAAAGACGTGATTAGACACGCGTGGAAATCCTGCGGCGTGAATGACGTGGCGCAAATTGAGCAAAATCAGCGTTTGACGCGTGAAACGCATCCAATGCTTCATTTGCGCGAGTTGAAAAATCTGAACTTTGGCGAATATTCGCACCGCGAAGAGTCAAAAATTTAAAACAACAATGGAGGACGAAGTTATCGGGGCAGCATGTGGGCTACGATACATCTTCGTACTTTAACAAAGCCAGGAATCTTAAAGGTTCTTGCTCAAAGGAAAGTAAGTGAGGGGGTCGGAAACTCTGGTAAGTTGCAAAAAAATGCCTTTTAATTCATTAGAGTCATATATATTGAGCCAAATAGCTAGCTAAAGCCTAGGCTAATTTGCCGTCCTTTACAACTAGTTTTCCACTGACGAGTTTGTGTTTATCCAGAGAAAGTGTGCAAAAAGGGCCGGTCCAGTGTGTGGACAAGTAAAGCCACACAGGGGATATGTGTTGTTTGTGACTGGTGTAATGTTCAAATGTTAACTTGTATTAATATTTAGTAATATAATGTGTATATATATTGTCATGACAGAGCTGACTTTTGATGCCAGTGAGCCTCTTTTTCCTATTTGTAGTGGAGATGAGTGGTACCCGGTGGGGTCTTCTGCTGTTGTAGCCCATCCGCCTCAAGGTTGTGCGTGTTGTGGCTTCACAAATGCTTTGCTGCATACCTTAGTTGTAACGAGTGGTTATTTCAGTCAAAGTTGCTCTTCTATCAGCTTGTATCAGTCGGCCCATTCTCCTCTGACCTCTAGCATCAACAGGGCATTTTCGCCCACAGGACTGCCGCACACTGGATGTTTTTCTCTTTTCACACCATTCTTTGTAAACCCTAGAAATTGTTGTGCGTGAAAATCCCAGTAACTGAGCAGATTGTGAAATACTCAGACCGGCCCGTCTGACACCAACAACCATGCCACGCTCAAAATTGCTTAAATCACCTTTCTTTCCCATTTTGACATTCAGTGTTGAGTTAAGGAGATTGTCTTGAACAGGACCACACCCCTAAATTCACTGAAGCAACTGACATGTGATTGGTTGATTAGATTCTTGCATTAATGAGAAATTGAACTTGTGTTCCCAATAATACTTTAGGTGAGTGTACATATCATATACAATCATTTACAGTGAGCCTCTTACATTCAGATACAAACACAACCCTGGTGGTTTGTTAATGAGTAGATAATGTTTTTCTGCCTTTTTCATGTGTCATTTTATTACAGGGCAACCAAGGAGAAGACCCCAGGAGAAGACCAAGAAGCTCTCCGAACACATGCTGTAGCTCCAGCTCCAGGTTCAGAGGATGAGCTCTTCTCTTGAGTCTGGTCCCTTCTCTGCAGAGGTTACCGTCTTGAACAAAGGAATTTGTCAAAAATCAAATACATACATCAATTTATGAAAGTAGCACAGTTCTGCTTCATTTGGAACCCACCGTATACTTTTTAAAATGAAGCAGCTGTCACTGCACAGAATAACCCAGACTTTCTGTTCTCATCTCCTTCACTTTAGGATTATTTTATTCCTGCTCGGAAATAGTGCACTATGTTTTGTGTATAGTTTCATATTTCCATATATATATATATATGACTTCATTGCAAACTCAATGAGGCTGTGGAAAACCACCCTTGAGGCCAATGGCAAGCCACTTGCACAAGTATCCATCAAATGTGGCATATACCAAGGAGATGCTCTATCCCCACTGCTGTTCTGCATAGGCCTGAACCCCCTCAGCCAAATAATCGACAAGACTGGCTATGGATACCGACTCAGGAATGGGGCCACCATCAGTCACCTCCTCTACATGGATGACATCAAGCTATACGCTAAGAGTGAGCGGGACATCGACTCACTGATCCACACCACCAGGATCTACAGCTCTGACATTGGGATGTCATTCGGGCTTGAAAAGTGTAGTCGAATGGTGGGAAGAGGGAAGGTAGTCCACACAGAACGGGTCTCACTCCCAGAAGGAACAATAGCAGACATTGAGGATGGTTACAAGTACCTTGGAATACCACAGGCAAATGGCAACCTCAAAGAGGTAACAAGGAAAACAGCAACTGCCAAATACCTCCAACGAGTAAGGCAAGTCCTAAGAAGTCAGCTCAATTGCAAGAACAAGGCACGGGCAATAAACAGCTACGCCCTGCCAGTGATCAGATACCCTGCAGGAATAATAAGGTGGCCAAAGGAAGAGATACAGATCACAGACGTTAAGACACGAAAGCTCCTCACCATGCATGGAGGGTTCCACCCCAAATCCAGCACCCTGAGACTGTACGCTAGCCGTAAAGAAGGCGGCCGTGGACTAGTAAGTGTGAGAGCCACTATCCAGGATGAAACATCCAAGATCCACAAGTACATCAAAGATAAGGCCCCAACAGATGACGTGCTCAATGAATGTCTCAGGCAATGGGGAACAGAGGAAGAGGAGCTGGAGGAGGGACCATCATGGGAGGACAAACCCCTACATGGGATGTACCACCGAACATAACTGAAGTGGCTGATATCAAGAAATCCTACCAATGGCTAGAACGGGCCGGACTGAAGGACAGCACAGAGGCACTCATCATGGCTGCACAGGAGCAGGCCCTGAGCACCAGAGCAATAGAGGCCCAAATCTACCACACCAGACAAGACCCAAGGTGTAGGCTGTGCAAACAGGCCCTGAGACAATCCAACACTTAACTGCAGGGTGTAAGATGCTGGCAGGGAAAGCATACATGGAGCGCCATAACCAAGTGGCTGGCATAGTGTACAGGAACATCTGTACGGAGTATGGACTGGAAACCCCGAGGTCAAAATGGGAAACACCTCCAAAGGTGGTAGAGAATGACCGAGCCAAGATTCTGTGGGACTTCCAGATTCAGACTGACAGAATGGTAATGGCGAACCAACCAGACATTGTGGTGGTGGACAAACAGCAGAGGAAGGTTGTGGTTGACGTGGCAATACCAAGTGATTGCAACATCAGGAAAAAGGAACATGAGAAACTAGAGAAATACCAAGGGCTCAGAGAAGAGCTGGAAAAGGCTTGGAAGGTGAAGGCGACAGTGGTGCCTGTGGTCATCGGAGCACTCGGGGCAGTAACCCCCAAACTGGAAGAGTGGCTACAGCAGATCCCTGGAAGAACACCAGACATCTCGGTCCAGAAAGGTGCAGTACTAGGAACAGCAAAGATACTGCGCAGAACCCTCAAGCTCCCAGGCCTCTGGTAGAGGACCCGAGCTCGAAGGAAGAGACCACCCGCGGAGGGTGAAGGACAAAGTTTTTTTTTTAAATGTTTTACATAATGACCAAAAGTTTTGATGTGTTTGTGGACATTTCAGACTGATTTATTTAGAATAAAATAGAAGAACGTTTATAATGTTCAATATTTAAGACTAGAATACTAACATTTGTTCATTTTTATTATATCCTATTTCAAACACATCTACAATAGTACAGTAAGAAAACAGTTATTTATGACTGGACCAGTGTTGCGGTATTAATGAGAAACAAGCATTGAGTCAGAGATTCCTTTTGGAGGCTGGTTCAATTTATTAAGAAAATAAACACAAAGAGAAGAGATACAACACAATGTTATAAATACAATTGTAAATTTGATTTACAATTTTGTAGAGATAATACTATATTGACTGTACTGATAACTGTGTTCTGTAGATGACCACATATTAATTTCTCTTAATCACACCAAATATTGACTGGAGACAGATGGACAGACTTGAATAGAGCATCAGTGTCCGGCGGAAATCCTCGCACCGACACAGGACAACAGGTCATCGAAACTCAGTGGGAAATACTGCTGAAAGTGGCCGTCATTCAGGCGCAGTTCCTAGAGAAGTCTGTGAACCTCACGGAGCTGGGTCCGCCTCTGAAGCATCCGATGGACCATCTCAAACCATTCTTCAACAATACCGGAAGACAACCCGCCTGGCAGAAGCACTTCCCATGATGCAAATTTGCGTCTTTTAAGTGAATTTCACGCGCAAGAATCCAAGTACGCGTGAATAGCGCAATTTATTTGCGCTATTCCCAGGATACTATTAGTTCCAGGTACGACAATCCAATTGCGGGCTGGCTTGTGGGCTTCCTGGTTTTGTTTCTTTTGGCTGACCCATCATCTATATTTTATTCTAGTTTATAAATGTATAAGTTAGCAGGAGCCATGTCATTTTTGTCTTCGATGCATTATATGCTATGAGTGACTTTATGATATGTCTTATGGAACTATACAGCCTTTTTACACATAATTGTAATCCCAATGCTTTGCTATATTGTGCCTGACTTTTTATAATGACTTTATAATTGTATACCAGATTCAGTTGTAACATGTATATCCTAAAGATTAGAGTGCCTTATATAGTTAATCTTGTATGTCTTAATAAAGGTTTAGATACTTGTAGATGAAAACCCGAGAAGAAAATGCAGCTCAGGCAAAATAAAAAAAGAAAGGATTAGAAAATGCATGTTTAATGTTTGATCTTATAACATGAGTTAGTCTTGTGTGTTGTAGTCTTGTGAGGATGTATGGAGAGAAAGTATGGGGCACCAGGAAGCGAGGCTCCTATCTCCTATCTGGAGAGATTAGATGTTTATATTAATATTACCACAGAGAGAAAAAAAAAAAAGGTTGAAGAACTTCAACCTTTTTTTTCCAGATGTCCTGGATGACTGAGAACCTTCACAGACATACCATAGAGAGGTTTCTCTCTCTGTGGTAATATTATGTGTGGTCAATGTATATGACCCCAGGAAGCAAGACTCCTAGCCCCCATCCAGGAGCAGTGTTGGAAGTAACGGCGTTAGAGTATAACGGCGTTACTAACGGCATTAATTTTTCAGTAACGGAGTAATCTAATTAATTACTTTTCCCATCATTCAAAAAAGGTTCCAAAGGTGGAACTGGAAGTACCGGCACTACTTCTCGTTAATTGAAATTAAAGGCAAGAATGTTTCTGTAACATGCTATGTCCAGGTAAAAAGACTTTATCCACATCTGCCTCAAGTAACTCAAATCTTATGAAGCACCTTACATCAACACATGCTAACACGACACTTGTTGCTGCTGCTAACCCCAAAGGCAGCTGCGTGAGTTCCAGTGAAGGAGACAGAGCCACTGTTAAAACAAGCAACGCTCGATTTTACGGCTCAGCAACAACCACTGGTTTAGTTGTTAGATGAGAGGAGTATTTTAGAATAGATTAATGTATTACCGTATTTTTCGCACCATAAGACGCACTTTTTCTTCACCAAATAGTGTGAGGAAAAGTGCCTGCGTCTTATGGTCAGAATACCATATATTACGGTATTCGGACCATATCTTATGATATCGCTCAGAGCGGCAGCGGGTGAGGAAGGACCCGCTGCCGCTTTGCAACTCGTCTCATGGTCCGAGTTGCAGAGCGGCAGCGGGTCCCCCGGGACCTTCCGTGTCCCTTGAAACTGCATCATCCTCCCCCGCCCCGTGTCCAGGCTTCTCAGTAGTCCACTGAGGCAGCGCCCCCCAACCCTCCCGCGCTCGTGTCGCCTTGCCTTACCGTAGTGGCAGAGCGGCAGCGCGGGTCCTCCCTCACCTTCCTTACGGAAGCCGATGTGTGCAGGAAGGCGCAATGCTGCTGTACTGTGTCACCGCCGTATGCCATTGGAGGATAGCATGTAGTAGGCGGTGTTACAGTACACAGCAGTGCGCATGCCCTTCACTCCAGTCATATAATTCAAATATTATTCTGTTATACTTTATTAAATATTTTATTACACTATTTGGTTCAGAATATTTTTTTTCCTATTTTTCTCCTCTAAAAACCAGGTGCGTCTTATGGTCGGGTGCGTCTTATGGTCCGAAAAATACGGTATTCATTTTCTTTGAGAATGAACAACATGTTAATCTACAGAGAGAGTTGGATTGTGTTTTGTTTATTGTGCAATAATTTACAGGTACAGAGATTTGCACTACTTAATGGCCAGGTCTCCTTTTGTTTCTTTTTACACAAGTTTACATTTGTGTGACTTAATTTTGCCCTTGAATTTATTTTCAATATTTATTTTTTATATGTTTTTATTTCTATGTATATCATATGGCAGGCTGCAATCTATTAAGTTGAAATAAATACCAAATGTTCTAAAATACTATTTATAATGTTTTTATTCTTCAATCAGTTAATGCAGATGTTTTTCTTCCTTGTGCAGCGTAGTACTCTGCTCCTATTCTAGTGATGAGTAAACTTGCTTTGGACTGTGATAGCACACAACACACAGCACTAATATTGCAGATATTTTTCATTTTAAAGTCCTGGCCTTAATCAATATTTCATACAAAGGCCTGTAAAGCTGCAGACAGTTGAGGGGGTTTGTCTCAAAACAGGCGGAACAAGGTGATGGGTTTTCAGGGCAATAGTCCTGGAGTTGCCAGCCCATTTTGCGGGATTTAGCAGCAAAATATAAATTTATAATTTTAAGGAAAGCATAAGGCTGGACTATCTGTAAAATAAATACAGTGAAAAAACAAACAAAGGTTTGAGCAGTGAGCAGGAGAAAATTAGCTAGAATTCATTGATATAATTTATTTCCAGGGTTTGCAAATTTGCTTTCATCTTATTTTAATGAACTTGTATAGACTCACAACCTGCAAACATGCTACTGACAATGTAGTTTTGGTTTTATAAACAATGTTTAGCCTAAGATAGATTGAACAGCACCAGCTTTACCAAACCCTTGAATGTCCAGATTGTGCCGTTTGCTCAGATCGATCTCGTCCCAAAGGCAGGGTACAGACAAAGCACAGGTGTCGTGAGTGTGGTGTTTGTAGCATTGTAGCAGCACCAGTTGCACTGTAGCTTTAAGAGGCACCTATCCATGTCCCCTATAAAAGAGATTCCTTATCGGTAGTTTGTTCTCTGCCTTTGCCACTACTTCCGCTTCCAGTGTCAGGTCAACAGGTAGGACCCGTCATGGCAACGTTTATTTTGGTGTTCTCTATTGGACTTAACACTAATATGACTCCCTTACGCCACAATGGTTTTCTTTGTTTTCATTGTTCGGATTGTGCCGCGGGGTGGTTTTGGTCTAACTGGGCATGTAAGAACATTACAGTTGTTCACCATAGCCAGTACATTTTACGTCAACTCTGATTTATCTTTATTTTCATAGCTGTTTAGGCTCCCGCTGTCTGCATTTCCCTGGGCGGACACAGCGCCGTGTTTTATAGGTCAAATGATCGGCGCATAGTGGCGCACTCCATTTTACCTGCAATCACCATACACTCAGTTGCAGCTCTGGCGAGTTAGCTGGCCAACTGCTTCCCCCTCTCTGGACTCGCTGCTGTTTATTTGTTCCTTGGGTTGTGACATTTACATTTACATTTATTCATTTAGCTGACGCTTTTATCCAAAGCGACTTACATTGTTCTAATGTTATTACCAGTGTTACAGCCACTGGAGGCAAGGTGGGTTAAGTGTCTTGCCCAAAGACACAACGACAGTATGAACTGTGGGGAGAGCGGGAATCGAACCACCTACCTTCCGGTTGAAGGACGACCACTCTACCCACTGAGCTACTGTGACTGTTTCTCAGTGTGCTTACTTTTGGACTGTTCTGAGGGCTTACCTCTGTTAGTACGGCTGACAGGGGCGAGTGTTCCACTCCCTGGTTGTGTTAACACCCCTAATTCATTTTTCCGCATGGACAACTGTGTATTTAGATTGTAAACCAACAAACTGACACCAGACCTGTTTTCGTAATTCTTGTTCACTCCAGGCATCACTGGTGGGCCGTGTTTTTTATTACTTTGGACTGAACCCATGGCCTGTACAAGGGGAGTGTATATAATTTTTAGTGATTTTGTGTGAAGCTGAGTGCTGAGACGTGTTACTAATTTTACTGTGTTTCAGTTGCGGAGGTCCCATATGGTGGCAGCGGTCCATTTCTTTGTGTGTGTCGTGTGTTTAGGTGCTCTTCTAACTGGATCGCCTTCCCCTTCCTCACACTTCCCCTTACTGGTAAGCCTCAGCTTTTTAATTCATGCTCTTTTAAAGATTAGACCTTTTTTTAGAATTGGTATTTTATTATTGTAATAAAGCTATTAGCTCTTTAACCCTAAATAGGCTTTATTTGTTTGTTTTTTGTTCTGCCACTCAACATAAATAAATATTAGTTGTTTGTAAAGACTGGAATCTTGTCTCCTTTCTCAGTGAGCGAACCTGTGCGTGTCCTTTTTTTCACAGTATTCTCTGGGTGAAATTCCCAGGGTGGCGTTGTTGGATTTTATTATATGAACCTTTAAGTATCTAAAACATCTCTGCTCTGTTCTGGCTGCCACACCATGAAATGTATCACACAAAAAAGAAATAAAAATGTAATTTGGATGGATGATTTTATTGTTTTTCTGTACATTCATACATTAATTTCCTTCATTTTCTACCGCTTAATCCTATTAGTGGTCACGGGTGACTGGAGCCTATCCCAGCAGCAGCAGGGGCAGGTGGGCTACAATAGACTACATTTGGTCATTTTTTCTATTTTTGGCATTTTAGCTATTTCCTTGTTCCACGTTGCCTTTTTATAACGCTGTTCTGTGGATAACTCCCAGAGCAGAGGCCCCGTGCCCCAGAGCTGAGGTCCCTAGCCCTAGAGCAGAAGAACACATTTTCTTATCCTGGAGAGTGTGCCTGTCACTGGGACACCTCTCAGAGCAGAGGCCCTGAGCAGTGGCGGTTCTACATTGAAATACACCCTGGGCGAGACCCCTTTCGAGCGCAGGGTGTATGCGCGTATGGGTTCTGCGCAGTATCTTGGCTGTTCATAGGACTGTCCGGTGGACACACAATGTCTGGTTGGTTCGCCTTTACCATTTTATTAGTTTGTATCTGGAAGTCCCACAGGATCTTGGCTCGGACATATATATTTTGTATAGCAGAAGCTTTTAATCCAAAGTGACTTACATCAAGCTTCAATTCACCAGTGTTACAAGTTGGAACACCACCTGAGGCAAGCTAATTCAAGTGTCGAACCACCAACCTTCCGGTTAGGACAACTGCCCTACCACTGGTCTACTGCGCCACTGCAGCCTACATCTGGGGTCTTGTCCGGTGTGGTAGATGTGGGCATCTATTGCACTGGTTCTCATGGATTGCTCCTCAAGGCACGATTAGTGCGTCTGTGTCTTTCTAGCCATTGTTAGGATATCTTGATATCAGCCACTTCTGTTATCTGCTGTTGGTACATCCCATGAAGGGGCCTTTCCTCCCATGATGGTACCTCCAGCACCCCTTTTTCTTTCTTTGTGTGCCAGAGACATTCACAAAGTGCTTCCGGCCTTTGGGGCCATTTTCCTGATGTATTGTATTGTATGTACAAGGATTTTTGAGGTTTCATACTGGATTGTGGTTTGGACACACTCACTAGTCCTCTGCCTCCCTCATTGCACTTAGTGTACAGTCTCAGGGTGCTGGATTTGGGGTGGAAGCCTCCATATATGGTGAAAAACTTCCTTGTCTACACATCTGTGATCTGTATCTCTTCCTTTGGCCAGCTTATTATTCCAGCAGGGTATCTGATGACTGGCAGGGCATAGCTGTTAATTGACTTGTTTTTGCCATTGAGCTGATTCTTTAGGACTTGCCTTACTTGTCGTAGGCATTTGGCAGTTGCTGCATTTCTTGTGGCCTCTTCAAGGATGCCATTTGCTTGTAGGATTCCAAATTACTTGTAAATGTCCTCAATGTCTGCTATTGTGCTTTCTGGGAAACCCCTTCTGTATGGACTACCTTCCCTCTCTTTGTCACCATCCAAACCACACTTCTCAAGTCATTTCCATCTTGTTCCAATTGCCCATTTCTCATGAAGGTGCTCTGTTTCCCACATTGTTAGATTGTTATTGCCCTAGCTTAGATGTTGCTATTAAAAATTGAAAAGTACTCTTTTAATTCAGGCAAAAAAAAAAAAAAATTAAGAACTGAACTGATCTAAACAGAACAAACTGACCTCACAAAACCAAGAACAAAGAAGAGACTAAATAGAAAAAGTGTAATTTTAAATGAACACAAGAAGGGACATTTCAACCCAAATTAACATAAATCATCAATCATAGCTCAATCATCGAGTAATGACAAACAAATTTCCGAGACTAAAGTAACCTATTATTACTATTAGTAAACCATAAGTGTTCAAACTAACCAATAACATAAACAAATAAATAGTTTAAATCAAGTAATACAGCTTTCCCCCTTCTCCTGAGCTCAGGTAGACTCTTCCATCTCCTTAAATGGGCTTTCAGTCCCACATTCTGGTTCTTTGCCATGTCCGGAAGACTCAGTAAAAGTATTAAACGTATTAAAACAAATTCAGACAAATGTTAACTAAAATGTGGGCACCCAAATTAGCAAATATGTGTCTGAATAAACAATGAAACTAAATGGTGTCTTGTAATCTGTAAACATATGAAAATAATGAAGGTAACTGAAAATTACTTGCACATAATTGTGGTGTTAGAAGTGTCCACCTCACAGGGCAACAATGTAGCTTGGTGTCTCTGTGAAGTAGAGCATATAGCCTTTGCTTATCAGAACCAGAATCAGAAAAAAGGGGCAGGATTTTAAGTACTTAAGGTCAACAGTCCAGAGTAATGAGGAAGTGGAAAAGAGGTGAAGAAGCGTATGTAGGCAAGTTGTAATGGGTGGAGAAAGGTGTCAGGTGTGTTGTGTGATAAAAGAGTACCACCAAGAACAAAAAGGCAAGGTGTACAGGACAGTAGTGAGAACTGAGATGTTGTATGGTTTGGAGACAGTGGCTCTGAGGAAAAGACAGGAGGAAGATTGGGGGCAGAGCTGAAGATGTGGAGTTTATCTTTGGGGGCGACGAGGTTGGATAGGATCAAGTATCCGTCCATCAGAGTTACAGCTCATGTAAGATGTTTTAGAGACAAAGTTGTCAAGGCCAGGTTGAGATGGTTTGGACATGTTCAGAGGAGGGAGAATGAATATAAATTGGTCAAAGGATGCTGAGGTTACAGCTGCCAGGCAGGAGGCCGAGAGGAAGACGAACGAGGAGCTTTATGGATGTACTGAAGGTACTGAGATCCCTGAAGGAAAAACGTGAAAGGAAAAGATGATATTAACCCTTTAAGAGCCAAGGTC
Organism: Perccottus glenii; assembly: GCA_024416835.2. Classification (NCBI taxonomy): domain Eukaryota; kingdom Metazoa; phylum Chordata; class Actinopteri; order Gobiiformes; family Odontobutidae; genus Perccottus; species Perccottus glenii. The sequence continues at coordinate 680,659 of JALDQB020000023.1, read as the reverse complement.
GCAGGTGGGGAGAATGTTGTTGGTGAGAGCTCTACATTGGTGAAAGAAGAAATTGTGAGACGAGAACAAGAACTCTGGGGGAGAACATTTACCTTCTGGCAAGTAAGTCTTGTTAGCGCATAGAGTATATGCAAGCATATAAAATGTGCTATATAAACAAACTTTTTTTTTAATTAGGCCCGAGCCGGTGATGACCGGGAGGGCCTATTGTTTTTGCTATTATTTATTTATTTATTTATTTATTTATTCTTTTTCTGCAAAATGATCCTAAATTTGACCCAGTGAACATGCACGAAAAGTCATTTTTATTGGTCCCAAACTTCAAGCTCGGCGAAAAATTTATGTATTTGAAGTCCCTGAAAAAAAATTACAAAAAATGACTCAGTGGCGACCCCTAGAAAAGTCAAAATACATTGGGCCTATGGAAAGTGAAAGTAACTTTTTTCCAACGTAGAAAAATGAAACTTGGTAGATCTATAGGACACCTCAGGGCAAACAGAAAAGTATATGACAGCCACACCCTAAACCCAACAGGAATTCCGCTATGTGGGGTGAAACGCGCGGCCACTAAAATCGCACCCCTTGCACAAAAAGATGCAAATCATTGTGTTTTAATCTAAATGGCCCCAAATTTGGTGAGTATCATCTAGACACGTGTGCCAACCAAAGTTGTGACTTTGTTTTTGATATCTTATCGGGTATGGGTGTGGCAAGCCTGTAACGAGGTGGCCATTTTTGTGAAAATAAAATGTCTCTTAACTCTCAAACGCCTTCTCGAATCGAGTTGGACCCAAAAAGGCGTTTGTGCACATTCATGACCTGAACACAAAGATATGTAAATAAAAGGGTTATCTTTAGAAATGCCTCTCCAGCGCCCCCTACAAACTTATAATGGGACCCAAGAATTTAGTTTGTCACAGAGACATGAAATTTGGTACACACATCTTTTATGTCATGACGAGCATAAAAGCCAATGACAACCACCCCCTATCTATAAATTTGTTGCCATAGCAACGTCCCAAATATGTGGAAAAAGTCAATGGGAAGTGAAAATTTTAGTTTGTCGTAGGCAAATGAAACTTGGTACACACATCCAGTATGGGCTTATGAACAAAAAAGCCAATGGGGACCACAAACGGGAAGGCGACCATTTTGAATTGAAGATGTGAACCGACTTAGAATTCATCTCTCTTTTAAAAAACAACAGAAAATAGCTGCTTCATTCCACAGACACCAGACTTAGGCAAAATGAGCTAAACACATGTGTGTAAAATAGATAGGAGTTTTTCTTGACGTTTTCGCTCGAGTTATATATTTTTTTTATTAGAATTTGGTATATTTAGGCCCGAGCCGGTGATGACCGGGAGGGCCTATTGTTTTTGCTCGGATTTTTTTTATTAGGCCCGAGCCGGTGATGGCCGGGAGGGCCTATTGTTTTTGCTCGGATTTTTTTTTTTTTTTATCTTTCTTGTCGACCTATGATCCTAAATTTGACCCAGTGAACATGCACGAAAAGTCATTTTATTGGTCCCAGACTTCAAGCTCGGCGAAAAATTTATGTATTTGAAGTCGCCGAAAAAAAATCGAAAAATGACTCAGTGGCGACCCTACAAAATCAAAATACATTGGGCCTATGGAAAGTGAAAGTAACTTTTTCCAACGTAGAAAAATGAAACTTGGTATATCCATAGGACACCTCAGAACAAACAGAAAAGTCAATGACAGTCACACCCTAAACTTAACAGGAAGTCCGCCATGTGGGGTGAAAGCAACGCTGCCACTAAAATCGCACCCCTTGCGCAGAAGCTGCTTCATTCCACAGACACCAAACTTGGGCAAAATGAGCTAAACACATGTATGTAAAAGAGACAAGTGTTTTTCTAGACTTTTTGCTCGAGTTATATTTTTTTTATTATAATTCGTATATATTTTTTATTATAATTTTTCTGCAAAATGATCCTCAATTTAACCCAGTAAACGAACAACTAAAAGTCATTTTTATTGGTCCCAGACTTCAAGCCCGGCAAAAAATGTATGCATTTGAAGTCCCCGAAAAAAAAAATACGAAAAATGACTCAGTGTCAAAATACATTGGGCCTATGGAAAGTGAAAGTAACTTTTTTCCAACGTAGAAAAATGAAACTTGGTATATCCATAGGACACCTCAGGGCAAACAGAAAAGTCAATGACAGTCACACCCTAAACTTAACAGGAAGTCCACCATGTGGGGTGAAAGCGCGCCACTAAATTCGCACTTGCGCAGAAAGATGCAAATCATTGTGTTTTAATCTAAATGGCCCCAAATTTGGTGAGTATCATCTAGACACATGTGCCAACCAAAGTTGTGACTTTGTTGTTGATATCTTATCGGGTATGGGTGTGGCAAGCCTGTAACGAGGTGGCCATTTTTGTGAAAATAAAACGTCTCTTAACTCTCAAACGGCTTCTCGGATCGAGTTGGACCCAAAAAGGCGTTTGTGCACATTCATGACCTGAACACAAAAATATGTAAATAAAAGGGTTATCTTTAGAAATGGCTCTCCAGCGCCCCTACAAACTTATAATGGGACCCAAGAATTTAGTTTGTCATAGAGATATAAAATTTGGTACACACATCTCTTATGTCATGACGAGCATAAAAGCCAATGACAACCACCCCCTATCTATAAATGTGTTGCCATAGCAACGTCCCAAATATTTGGAAAAAGTCAATGGGAAGTGAAAATTTTAGTTTGTCGTAGGCAAATGAAACTTGGTACACACATCCAGAATGGGCTTATGAACAAAAAAGCCAATGGGGACCACACCCTATCACACACGGGAAGGCGGCCATTTTGAATTGAAAATGTGAACCGACTTAAAATACACCTCTTTTTTAAAAGAACTCAGAAAATAGCTGCTTCATTCCACAGACACCAACCTTGGGCAAAATGAGCTAAACACATGTATGTAAAATAAACCAGGGATTGTGGAGACCTTTAACTCTAAATTACAAGGTGGTGTAGCAGGCCCCAGCAGTAGCACAGGCCCGGTTATTTGACATTACCGTGAAGTTTACGCTTTAAAGCACGAAATGCAATCCTCCGAGAGCATGTGTCTCCGCGGTCTCAAAAGAGGCGAGGGCCTTTATCGCCGCTTGCGGCTTTAATTATTATTATTATGAACTAAGAGAGAGTGAGGATAGCAGCCAAAGTAAGGGTACCAGTAGAGCTGAAGGGTTTTCCGGCCATGCTGCTGACCCTATGGTTCCAGTTTCTGACAGAAAGCAGGCAATATTGGGAGATGAGAAAGGCAGGCGAGAGGCAGATGCCAAGGGAGCTATATTGGGTGGAATGTGCAATTTCCAAAATCCCACCCAAAAAAACATCAGAAAAAATACTTACTTATTAAGATACTTGAACTCCTCCACTTGAGGCAGGAGCTCTCCAACCTTAAGGGGTTGAAACCACCCTTTTCCAGCTGAAAACCCATGGCCTCAGACTTGGAGGTGCCGATTCTCAATCCCTGCCGCTTTACACTCTGCTGCAAACCGTCCCAGTTGTTATTTGGGACGCTGTGGCTCAGTGGTATAGCAGTCGTCCTATAACCTGAAGGTTGGCGGGTCGATTCCCGCTCTCTCCTGTTCATGTCGTGTTGGGCAAGACACTTAATCCACCTTGCTTCCAGTGTCCATAGCACTGGTGTGCGTTATATAAATTCATGCCATTTACCTTTTTTTTTATATAAATTTGCAAAGATTTTATACAACCTTCTTTCACATTCCATCCATCCATCCATCCATCCATCTTCTACCGCTTATCCGGGGCCGGGTCGCGGGGGCAGCAGTCTAAGCAGAGACGCCCAGACTTCCCTCTCCCCAGACACTTCCTCTAGCTCTTCCGGGGGGATACCGAGGCGTTCCCAGGCCAGCCGAGAGACATAGTCCCTCCAGCGTGTCCTAGGTCTTCCCCGGGGTCTCCTCCCGGTGGGACATGCCCGAAACACCTCCCTAGGGAGGTGTCCAGGAGGCATCCGAAACAGATGCCCGAGCCACCTCAGCTGGCTTCTCTCGATGTGGAGGAGCAGCGGTTCTGCTGAGCTCCTCCCGAGTGACCGAGCTCCTCACCTTATCTCTAAGGGAGCGCCCCGCCACCCTGCGGAGAAAGCCCATTTCGGCCGCTTGTATCCGGGATCTTGTTCTTTCGGTCATGACCCAAAGCTCATGACCATAGGTGAGAGTAGGAACGTAGATTGACCGGTAAATCGAGAGCTTTGCCTTACAGCTCAGCTCCTTCTTCACCACGACAGACCGGTACATCGACCGCATCACTGCAGAAGCTGCACCGATCCGTCTGTCAATCTCACGTTCCCTCCTTCCCTCACTCGTGAACAAGACCCCAAGATACTTGAACTCCTCCACTTGAGGCAGGATCTCCCCACCAACCTGAAGGACAAGCCACCCTTTTCCGATTGAGAACCATGGTCTCAGACTTGGAGGTGCTGATCCTCATCCCAGCCGCTTCACACTCGGCTGCAAACCGTCCCAGTGCACGCTGAAGGTCCTGGCTTGATGGAGCCAACAGGACAACATCATCTGCAAAAAGCAGAGACGAGATCCTGTGGTCCCCAAACCAGACTCCCTCCGGCCCCTGGCTGCGCCTAGAAATCCTGTCCATAAAGATAATGAACAGGACCGGTGACAAAGGGCAGCCCTGCCGGAGACCAACGTGCACTGGGAACAGGTCTGACTTACTGCCGGCAATGCGAACCAAGCTCCTGCTCGTCGTACAGGGACCGGACAGCCCTTAGCAAAGGGCCCCGGACCCCATACTCCCAGAGCACCCCCCACAGGGCGCTCTAGGGACACAGTCGAATGCCTTCTCCAGATCCACAAAACACATGTGGACTGGTTGGGCAAACTCCATAAACCCTCCAGCACCCTGGAGAGGGTATAGAGCTGGTCCAGTGTTCCACGACCAGGGACGAAAACCGCATTGTTCCTCCTGAATCCGAGGTTCAACTATCGGTCGCATTCTCCTCCAGTACCCTGGCATAGACTTTCCCGGGAGGCTGAGGAGTGTGATCCCTCTGTAGTTGGAACACACCCTCCGGTCCCCCTTCTTGAAAAGAGGACCACCACCCCGGTCTGCCAGTCCAGAGGTACTGTCCCCGACCGCCACGCGATGTTGCAGAGGCGTGTCAACCAAGACAGCCCTACAACATCCAGAGACTTGAGGTACTCAGGGCATATCTCATCCACCCGGTGCCTTGCCACTGAGGAGCTTCCCAACTACCTCAGTGACTTCAGCCTGGGTGATGGGCGAGTCCACCTCCGAGCCCTCGGCCTCTGCTTCCTCAGTGGAAGACGTGTCGGTGGGGTTGAGGAGATCCTCAGTATTCCTTCCACCGTCCAATAATATCCCCAGTTGAAGTCAGCAGGTTCCCACCTCTACTGTAAACAGTGTTGGCAGGGCACTGCTTCCCCTCCTGAGGCGCCGGACGGTTTGCCAGAATTTCTTGAGGCCGATAGTCTTTCTCCATGGCCTCACGAACTCCTCCCAGACCCGAGTTTTAGCCTCCACGACCACCGGGCTGCAGTCCGCTTGGCCTGCCGGTACCTATCAGCTGCCTCAGGAGTCCCACGGGCCAACCAGGCTCGGTAGGTCTCCTTCTTCAGCTTGACGGCATCCCTTACTTCCGGTGTCCACCACCGGGTTCGGTTGCCGCCACGACAGGCACCGGAGACTTTACGGCCACAGCGAGTGGCGCATCGACAATGGAGGTGGAGAACATGGTCCACTCGGACTCAATGTCTCCAACCTCCCTCGGAATCTGGTCGAAGCTCTGCCGGAGGTGGGAGTTAAAGGTCTTTCTGACAGGGGGCTCTGCCAATGGTCCCAACAGACCCTCACAGTACGTTTGGGCCTGCCGACTCTGTCCAGCTTTCTCTCCCGCCATCGGATCCAACTCACCACCAGGTGGTGATCAGTTGACAGCTCCGCCCCTCTCTTCACCCGAGTGTCCAAGACATACGGCCGGAGGTCAGATGAAACAACTACAAAGTCGATCATCGATCTCCAACCTAGGGTGTCCTGGTGCCACGTGCACTGATGGACACCCTTATGCTTGAACATGGTGTTCGTTATGGACAAACTGTTGCTAGCACACAAGTCCAATAACAGAACACCACTCGGGTTCAGATCAGGGGGGGCGTTCCTCCCAATCACGCCCCTCCAGGTGTCACTGTCGCTGCCCACGTGAGCGTTGAAGTCCCCAGTAGAACGGAGTCCCCAGTCAGAGCACTTTCCAGCACCCCTCCCAGAGACTCCAAGAAGGCCAGGTACTCTGCACTGCCATTTGGCCCGTAAACACAAACAACAGTGAGAGACCTATCCCCGACCCGAGCGCAGGAAGCGACCCTCTCGTTCACCGGGGTGAACTCCAACACATGGCGGCTAAGCTGGGGGGCTATGAGCAAGCCCACACCAGCCCGCCGCCTCTCACCGCAGGCAACTCCAGAGTAGTGGAGAGTCCAGCCTCTCGAGGATTTGGGTTCCAGAGCCCGAGCTGTGCGTGGAGGTGAGCCCGACTATCTCTAGTCGGTATCTCTCAACCTCCCGCACAAGCTCAGGCTCCTTCACCGCCAGCGAGGTGACATTCCATGTCCCTAGCGCCAGATTCCGTGTCCGGGGATTGGGTCGTCGAGGCCTCCGCCTTCGGCTGCCACCCAATCCACTTTGCACCGGCCCCTTACGGTTCCTCCCGCAGGTGGTGGGCCCACGGGAGGTCGGCCCCACGTCGCTCGCTTCGGGCTGAGCCGGCCGGGCCCGTGGGAAAGACCCGGCCACCAGACGCTCGCATGCGAGCCCCAACCCCGGGCCTGGCTCCAGGGTGGGGCCCCGGCTGCGCCATACCGACATTGTCATGAGGTATTTGTTTGCAAATTCTTAATTGCCCCTTAATTCTGTGGCAAATAATGCATTAATTCTTTTTGGAATAAGGCTGTAACATGACAAAATGTGGAAGTGACATCCATCCATCTTCTACCGCTTATCCTGTCACGGGGGCAGCAGTCTAAGCAGAAACGCCCAGACTTCCCTCTCCCCGGACACTTCCTCCAGCTCTTCCGGGGGGATACTGAGGCATTCCCAGGGCAACCGAGAGACAGTCCCTCCAGCGGCCCCTGGCTGCGCCTAGAAATCCTGTCCATAAAGATAATGAACAGGACCGGTGACAAAGGGCAGCCCTGCTGGAGTCCAACTTGCACCGGAAAAAGGTCCGACTTACTGCCGGCAATGCGAACCAAGCTCCTGCTCCGGTCATTCAGGGACCGAACAGCTCTTAGTAAAGGGCCCCGGACCCCATACTCCTAGAGCACCCCCCACAGGGTGCCACGAGGGACACAGTCGAATGCCTTCTCCAGATCCACAAAGCACATGTGGACTGGTTGGGCAAACTCCCATAAACCCTCTTGCACCCTGGAGAGGGTATAGAGCTGGTCCAGTGTTCCACGACCGGGACGAAAACTGCATTGTTCCTCCTGAATCCGAGGTTTGACTGTCGGCCGCATTCTCCTCTCGAGTACCCTGGCATAGAATTTCCCGGGGAGGCTGAGGATCGTGATCCCTCTGTAGTTGGAACACACCCTCCGGTCCCCCTCTGTGAAAAGAGGGACCACCACCCCGGTCTGTCAAACACCACGCGATGTTACAGAGGCGTGTCAGACAAGACAGCCCCACAACATCCAGAGACTTGAGGTACTCAGGGTGTAACTCATCCACCCCGGTACCTTGCCACCAAGGAGCTTCCCAACTACCTCAGTGACTTCAGCTTGGGTGATGGACGAGTCCACCTCTGAGCCCTCGGCCTCTGCTTCCTCAATGGAAGACATGTCGGTGGGGTTGAGGAGATCCTCGAAGTATTCCTTCCACCGTCCAACAAAATCCCCAGTTGAAGTTAGCAGAATCCCACCTCCACTGTAAACAGTGTTGGCAGGGAAATGCTTCCCCCTCCTGAGGCGCCGGATGGTTTGCCAGAATTTCTTTGATGCCGACCAATAGTCCTTCTCCTCACAGACCCAAGCCCAGGTGTCACTGTCGCTGCCCAGGTCAGGGCTCCAGACTAACTTTTGGCCCCCAACTGAAAATTTTAGGGGCACAAACAGAAAAATTAGGGGCGCATACCGTAAATCAACATGCTAACCAAATCTACTAATTTCCACTGTATTACTAATAAATACTTTAATAATAGATGCAGAAATTACAATGTGCTGTTTCAAATTCAGTGAAGGGTAGTTCCTCTTTAGCAACGAAGTAGGCCGTGTTAAATTTCAACATCACCTCTGCCTCATCTGCACTCTGATTTACAGTCATTTGTCTTTTAAAAGCAACCGGCAGTGGCGTTGCTTTCTGATTTATAAACATGTCACGACATACTCAATATTTCAGGCTGAGATTGTGTTTCGGCAAACTTTGTGTTCACCGCAGTTCTGGGGTAGCTGCTGCAGTATTCGCAGTTCATTTAGTTCGACTGCTTATAGTACCTCAGCCAGCTGAATTCTTTCAGCCAGTCTTCTCGAAGTCCCCCAGTAGAACGACGGAGTCCCCGGTTAGAGCACTTTCCAGCACCCCTCCCAGAGACTCCAAGAAGGCCGGGTACTCTGCACGGCCATTTGGCCCGTAAACACAAAAAACAGTGAGAGACCTATCCCCGACCTGAAGACGCAGGAAAGCGACCCTTTCGTTCACCGGGGTGAACTCCAACACATGGCAGCTGAGCCGGGGGGCAATAAGCAAGCCCACACCAGCTCGCCGCCTCTCACCGCAGGCAACAGGGTTCCAGAGCCCAAGCTGTGCGTGGAGGTGAGTCCGACTATCTCTAGTCCTAAAGTGGTTTTCCTCCTACCTGAGTGACAGATCATTGTGTGTCTCTATTAACAATATTCTGTCTGAAATGACCCCTCTGTCATATGGAGTTCCTCAGGGCTCAGTGCTAGGTCCTCTTTTGTTTTTATTGTACATTCGCCCTCTTGGTGAAATAATAAATGTGTCTTATCACTTTTATGCTGATGACATTCAGTTGTACTGTTCTTTTAAAGACTCTGAATTTCATAAACTTACTGATTTGTTGAACTGCTTGTCCTGCATAAAGAACTGGTTATGCAATAACTACCTACAGCTGAATACAAAAAAGACTGAAACTTTAATCTTTGCACCAGACCAAAAAATACCTCAAATCAAACAACACCTTGGTTCCCCGGGTTCTTCCGTCCAGTCGAGCCTCAGAAACCTTGGTGTTCTGTTTGACCAATCTATGTCTCTGGACAGTCATTCTAGACAGTTGGTCAAAAACTGTTTTTATCATTTGAGAAACATTTCTAAATTGAGTGTTGTTGTCTAAAGCTGACTTGGAGATGATTATTCATGCTTTTATTTCTTCTTGTCTTGATTATTGTAATTCTCTTTTTACTTGTTTTAACAAATTGTCTCTGAGTCGGCTACAAATGGTGCAAAATGCTGCAGCCAGGCTTTTAACTGGAACCAACAGAAGGGCTCACATTTCCCCGGTTTTATCCTCATTACATTGGCTTCTAGTCAAATTCAGAATTGATTTTAAAATTTTAGTCTTGACTTTTGGAGCTCTGCATGGACAGGCCCCTCAGTACATCACTGACCTGCTGACCCCTTACTCCACTTACACTGGTCAAAACCTTCTAACGGTCCCCAAAACCCGTTTTAAAACTCGGGTCTTTCCAAGCAGTCGCCCCCAGACTCTGGAACGCCCTGCCCCTGTCACTGCGAGTGGACGTTTCTGTTGATTCTTTTAAAAAGCAGCTGAAGACACTTTTATTTAAACAAGCTTTTAGTTGATTGGGCCTTTTATGTTTTTATGTTTTTAATATTTTGTGGTTTTAATTTTTATTCTCATAGTTTTATTGTTCTTTTATTGCACTTTGTAAAGCACTTTGTGATTTATATCTGTGAAAAGTGCTATATAAATAAAATTTACTTACTTACTTTACTTATCTCTCAACCTCCCGCTCAAGCTCATACTCCTTCTCCGCCAGCGAGGTGACATTCCATGTCCCTAGCGCAAGATTCTGTGTCCAGGGATTGGGTTGCCGAGGCCCCACCTACGACTGCCACCCAATCCACATTTCACCAACCCCTTACGGCAGGGCTGGACTGGGACAAAAAAAAGGCCCTGGCATTTTTACTCAGACCGGCCCACCACAATCGGTCAGACACAACCAACTAGTACACCATCCTTGCGGTCCCTGTAGATATGCATATCTACTGTTCCATTCCAAAAACCCCTACAAAGCTGAGAACTAAGTGCCATGGACCAGTGTACCAGTGCAAGTGGCCCAGTGTACTCACTCTCTCTTGACAGACTCCCTGGTGATCAAAGGTTCCTCCCTGTCTCTCTCCTCCACTGCTAACTCAACCTGGCTTGACTATACATAAGGACAGAGAGAGAGAGGATTACAATTATTTGGAAGAGTTATTAAAAGTACACATAGTAAGGATCCATTTTGGTTATATAGTCCTGTATTCTTGAAGAGCAGGATTTCTAGATGGACAAAGGGCTCCATGTTATAAAAGCTAGTTAACCCTTTAGAACCCAATATAATGTGGATGTAGAATACTGCTAATTCTAAAAAGAAATGTTTTGTTTTTTTTTCCAATGAACCAGATAGCAGAAAAACTAGTTTACAATTGCAAGTATAGGCTACTTTGTTTTAAAGAGCACAAACCCCTCTTTATTATGACACCAAACAAGATTTACCTCTCATTGTTGAGATACTCCCCTTAAAAAAAAAAAGAAAACCAACCTATACTACCAAATTACTCACACAAAACGTCCTAAAAATATATGATATTCATATTATTCACTCAGCGTAAATATTGCATATTAATGATGTTGGAAATTCATTAGAAACATGAGCAAATATCTACTTCGTTGAATATACAGCTAAACAAAAATATACAGCTTTCAAAATGCAAGGCGGGTTTTAATCCCCAAATAGCATGTGTAAATGTCTGATAAATCGTATTAATATTCTCCTACACAGTATTATATTATGTTAATATAAGACATTGTAGTTCTTCAATGTTTCCTTGTTCGTTCCGCTTTTATTTTGAAAAACGGATCATTTTCTTCTTCGGATGTTTTCTGTGACGCTAACACTTCCTGCTACTATCTCTTCGCAACGCTGTGATCGCGTGTTGTTGGAAGAAGGAGTTCTGAACTGTGAGAGTGCGTCAAGCTAGAAAGCATACTAGAGGATGGTGGAAACACTTTGATTAGCGCCCTTGGAGAGCGGAATGAGTTTTCACGGTGTTCATGGTGATTGTGCTGCTGGTGCTACTTGAGAGGAAGAAATAAATTGACACCCGTTTGAAACTCTCTGCGTCTTGATCATTAAATCCAAGGGGCCGCTACAGCATGCGTTACTCGTCAGGGTAGGGTGCACGTGGCAGAGTGGTTAGCACTCTTGCCTCACAGCAAGAAGGTCGTGAGTTCAAAACCCGGCCGACTCAAACATTCTTGGCCGACTCTGGTCTTTCTGTGAGGAGTCTGCATGTCCTCCACGTGTTACCGTGGGTTCTCTCCGGGTACTCCGGCTTCCTCCCACCGTCCAAAGACATGCATGTATAGGTTAATTGGCAACTCTAAAGTGTCCCTAGTGAATGAATGTGAGTGAATGGTTGTCTGTCACTGTCTGTCTCTAAATGTCAGCCCTGCGACTAACTGGCCACTGTCCAGGGTGTACCCCGCCTCAGGCCCAAAGCTGCTGGGATAGGCTCCAGTCACCCGCGACCCCTAACGGGACAAAGCGGTAGAAAATTAATGAATGAATGAACGTTGTGGCCCAACCAGGCCCACACACACACACACACTTTCCTCCTGCACCCGCCCTGATTAACACTCCCTCCCTGTTAATCATGTAGCTAACATGCTTACCGTTTCAATTACACTCTCCATGTTTCTGCAAAATGTCGTCAGGTACTGTAGGCTTGGATACTGAAGGCTTGGATACTGAAGCTACAGCTACTGTTCTCCCTCCTCCCCTCCGGCAGGCGTTTCAGGAGCCTCCGGACTAGAACCAGCAGACTAAAGAACAGTTTCTTCCCCAGAGCTGTGTCTTTACTGAACTCTAACCCTTGCTGACCCCACACCTCTCACAGACTCCTCTCTCACCCCCCACCATGCCACTCCCCTCACAGACTCTCCTCTCACCCCCCCACCATGCCACTACCCTCATAGACTCTTCTACCCCCCCACCACCATCCCACTCCCCTCACAGACTCTCCTCTCATCCCCCACCATCCCACCATCCCTTGCACTACTGCACCTTTGCTACCAACTGTTTACATTTCACTGTTTGCACTACCTTAAATCTACTGCTTACCTTAAGCTAACATACAAGCTAACTGTAAAATTCTGTTCATAGTCAGAGACATCTGTATATCACATGTGCTTGTTTGTTTGTGTGTGTGTGCGTGTGCGTGTGTGTATATGTGTGTGTGTGTGTGTGTGTGTATATGTGTGAGTGTGTATGTGTGAGTTAGCGTGTGTGTGTGTGCTTGTGTGTGAGTGCGTGTATGTGAGTGTGTGTGAGTGTATGTATGTGTACGTGTGCATGTGAGTGAGTGAGTGAGTGTGTGTATGTGTGAGTATGTGTGCATGTGAGTGTGTATGTGAGTGTGTGTGAGTATGCGAGCGTATGTGTATGTGTGAGTGTCTGTGTGTATAGCTCTCCCGGTTTAATTCCCCTGTGAGTATGTGTGTATGTGTGTATGTGAGTGTGTGTATGTGTGTGTGTTCGTGTGTGTGTGTGTATGTGTGTATGTGTGTGTGTGAGTGAGTGTGTGTATAGCTCTCCCGGTCTAATTCCCTGGGTGTATGTGTACTGGTTGTGTGTGTATGTGTGTGTGTATGTGAGTGAGTGTGTGTGTATGTGTGCGTGTGACCATTACATTTAGAGTACATATTCACCTGTAAATGCTGTTTATAGAAAAGAGACACCTGTAATTATATTTATGGCACACACTCACCTTTTATAGTAATAACCATCTGTATATTTATATTCATTGTACATATTACCTGTAAATCCTGTACATCTCCATATCCTGCACGTACGCAACCATTGTATATATCCTGCACTTTACTGCTATTGCACTTCTGGTTAGACCTAAACTGCATTTCGTTGCCTTGTACCTGTACTTGTGTAATGACAATAAAGTTGAATCTAATCTAATCTACAGCACTAAACATGTCTGTTATTTTTGCACATGTTGAGGCATCAACCTCTAGCATTTTATTTTTGCCCATAACTTCTCCATAACCGCACCTTTGTTTCTCCATCCTAAATCCACAGATTTCTGGCTCTGAGCCACTAACTGCATCTGACACAAGAAACAGAGGAGGAGGGGTGGAGCCTGTTAAGAGATGATTGGGCAAGTCCAGTGTCAGTATAAAAAATGAACCAATGGGCCGCTGTCCCTGCTTTATGGGCCGGTCATTGGCCAATTAAAAAAATAAAATAAAATAAATCATATTGTATGGATCGGCCCCCAAGTGCGTCGGCCCACCGGGCATTTGCCCGGTATGCCAGATTACCAGTCCAGCCCTGCCTTACGGTTCCTCCTGCAGGTGGTGGGCCCACAGGAGGTCGACCCCACGTCGCTCCTTTTTCTTGGGAGACCCTACCAGGGGCATATAGCCCTCGACAACATAGTTCTTAGGATCATTCAGGCACTTATGAATTCAACAAAATTTGGCACACTGATATATCACATCTTACCCAAAAAACATTATAGCCCCGCCCATCGACACACAGGAAGTCAACCATCTTTGATCAAAATTTACCTAATGCTGACTTAGCTTTTTTTTTTTTTTTTTTAGGGAGTCCCGGTGAGCCTGAAAAAGGGGCCACTCTCCTAAGCTGTCTCCTCCGGTGGACGGTCATAAATTAGAGTCGTTAATGGCGTTAAACCGGCTCCAACTCTGAGGCCGTGTTCACATTACAAAAAAAAATAGATTTGTTTTTTAGCATTATTTATTTAAATGAAATTATATTTGAGCTAATCTTGGACTTTAAGTTTGTTAAGAATACATTATATTTTTCTTCACATATTTTGGAAGATTTTGTAAAACAAATTGCAACAGTGGGTCTTAAAGGTCAGTATTCAGCACAGGTTTAAGTGATAAGATCTGTCTTAAAGTGCACTATATTTTGGTGGTGTTAAAAATTTTTGTGTGAATGTGTGAAGTAAAACCAGACATGTTTGCACGTTAGATAGATAGAGAACCAAATAAAACTGATTACTAAGGGACAGTCTATCTGAGCCTGTCCCAGATGCTCCCTTATATAATTAAAGTATGTGATTGAAACAATTCTTTCACGACAAATATTTGTTAAAAATAAAATTATTAAATTATGCAACTCTGGAATTTCCAAAAAAAAAAAAAAAAAAATTGAAATTCTGGTGTTGTAGAGCAATTAATTCTGGCACACCAAGATTTTCTGAGGCACACCCAGAAATGAATTTCTGGCTAGGCCCCTGTTATAGGGTGGCAGATTTAAATTTCAATTCTTTAGTGGACAACGTTATCTGTATAGTGATAATAAATCCATAGCTATAGTGCATTTGCCTACATTACTAGGCTATAAAGAGTAGGCTAGTTAATTTTACACTTTAATACACACATGGACAAAAATGTTGGTACCCTTCGGTCAATGAAAGAAAACCTCACAATGGTCACAGAAAAAACTTTATTCTGACAAAAGTAATAATAAATAAAAATTCTATAAATGTTAACTAATGAAAGTCAGACATTGCTTTTCAACCATGCTTCAACAGAATTATTAAAAAAAATAAACTCATGGAACAGGCCTGGACAAAATTGATGGTACCCCTAACTTAATATTTTGTTGCACAACCTTTTGAGGCTATCACTGCAATCAAACGATTCCTGTAACTGTCAATGAGACTTCTGCACCTCTCAGCAGGTATTTTGGCTCACTCCTCATGAGCAAACTGCTCCAGTTGTTTCCGGTTTGAAGGGTGTCTTTTCCAGACGGCATGTTTCAGCTCCTTCCAAAGATGCTCAATAGGATTGAGGTCAGGGCTCATAGAAGGCCATTTTAGAATAGTCCAATGTTTTCCTCTTAACCATTCTTGGGTGTTTTTAGCTGTGTGTTTTGGGTCATTGTTCTGTTACAAGACCCATGACCTGCGACTGAGACCAAGCTGTCTGACACTGGCCAGCACATTTCTCTCTAGAATCCCTTGATAGTCTTCAGATTTCACTGTACCATGCACAGATTCAAGACACCCTGTGCCAGATACAGCAAAGCAGCCCCAGAACATAACAGAGCCTCCTCCATGTTTGACAGTAGGGACAGTGTTCTTTTCTTGATATGCTTCATTTTTCCGTCTGTGAACATAGAGCTGATGTGCCTTGGCAAAAAGTTCCATTTTTGTCTCATCTGTCCATAGGACATTCTCCCAGAAGCTTTGTGGCTTGTCAACATGTAGTTTGGCATATTCCAGTCTAGCTTTTTTATGATTTGTTTTCAACAATGGTGTCCTCCTTGGTCATCTCCCATGTAGTCCACTTTGGCTCAAACGACGACGGATGGTGCGATCTGACACTAATGTTCCTTGAGCATGGAGTTCACCTTGGATCTCTTTAGAAGTCTTTCTGGGCTCCTTTGTTACCATTCGGACTATCCGTCTCTTTGATTTGTCATCAATTTTCCTCCTGCGGCCACGTCCAGGGAGGTTGGCTACAGTCCCATGGATCTTAAATTTCTGAATAATATGTGCAACTGTAGTCACAGGAACATCTAGCTGCTTGGAGATGGTCTTATAGCAGGCATGAAAACGGGTCAGGGGTGAAAAAGGTGAGAAAGATATTACCCCTCTAGGGGGGTCCGGGGGCATGCTCCCCTGGAAGAAAATTTTAAATATTCCCTATTTTAAAGCATCAATCTGATGCATTTAGAGATGCATTTTTTTGCCAACCTGGGGAGAGGCATTAAAACATAACTTCAGCCATGAGTCAAAAATATTATGGCCTTCTTACTAAGTATTATGCAAGCCATTTCATGCCAGCCTGTCACTGGGTCTAAAATGTCCAGTATATATGAGGCACAATGTGGTATAAGGGCAACACAAATGGCTGAATGCATAAACCCCACAAGAGATGGTAGACATGCTATAGCTTAACTTGTCTTCTCTTCCATCATGATTGGAACAATGACAGACAATACAATGTTACAATTCAGATTTTAACACATTTTATTGGCAAAGATAACAATTTACATTATAGTTCGCTCGTAATACTCTTAGAAGCAGATCTCATTTTTTCTTCTTTGCCTGGACCACCAGTGTCTCCATGGCCCGCTTTTCGCTGTTTTGCCACATGTCACGGTGGAACACTTCACTTTACCTTCAGCCTTGTCAGTCCCCTCACCTCAAAATCAGTGCACAGTACACGTCCTGGAAAAAGCGAGTTGTAGATATTTAAGAAAGAAGCACTAACATTAACAGTGTTTCTTTTTGTGATTTACCATCAGCTATAAAAGCTAGCAGGTAACTTTAGTAACGATATCATGCTAATGTTAGACTTACGTTAACGGTAGCGTTAGCTAACATTAAGAATTTGCCACGAGCTTTACGTTAGCTGGCTAACGTTGCTTTCTCTCCTGCTGTGTTTAATGACTCAATTCATCAAGTTGGAGCTAACGTTAGCTAGCTTATGTCAACAGAGCTCCTAGGTAACTAACAGATATACCAGAAAATATTAAAAGAAACCATCACTCACCAAATTCAGTCAGGTAAAATCTCAGAGGACAGATGTGCTTCTTCAGCTTCTGATAGTGGTCCGCACTCCTTGGTGTGCACGCTCTGGTAAGCACGAACCTGGCTGGCACGCGCGAATGCAATCTGCTTGTAAACCAATCAGGTAATGGTACTCCCCTACCTTCCCAGAGAAACAAACTGGTGAAGCAAGGCCATTCGTGCTATTTCCATGCACTCGCGGTCCCTTCTGGCACGCGCACCTGTTCTCCGGTACCTACCCCCCCCCCTTAAACATTTTCTCATCGAATCTATACGATTCACGTAGGGCACCTATTTTGGTTTCAAAACGGCGAATTTCGCCGAAAGGTGAGCGATTTCCATGTCTGTTATAGCCTTCACCTTTATCATGCTTGTCTATAACTCTTTCCTTCGCTTCCTCTGGTCCATGTTGAGTGTGGTACACACCATGTCACCAGACAACACAGTGACTACCTGAAGCCCTATAAATAGGCCCACTGACTGATTACAATTGTACACACCTGTGATGCTAATTAGTGCACACACCTTGAATTAACATGTCCATTTGGTCACATTATTTACAGTCTTTTCTAGGGGTACCATCAATTTTGTCTAGGCCTGTTCCATGAGTTTATTTTTTTAAATAATTCCGTTGAAGCATGGTTGAAAAGCAATGTCTGACTTTCATTGGTTAACATTCATGCCCAAGAAGAACCCACCCACCTGCCTGAATGACTACAGGCCAGTGGCACTCACTCCAATCATTATGAAGTGTTTCGAGAGAGTGGTGCTGGCCCACATTCAGAGCAGCATACCGGACACCATTGACCCCCTGCAGTATGCCTACCGGCCCAACAGATCTACCTCGGATGCTATCGCTACTGCCGTCCACTACTCCCTCTCACACCTGGAGAACAAGGACTCATACATACGGATACTTTTTATAGATTACAGCTCCGCCTTCAACACGGTCATCCCACAAACTCACCCACAAACTGTCCACACTTGGTTTGCACCCCACCCTCTGTGACTGGCTCCTAGATTTCCTGACTGGCAGGCCTCAGTCTGTCAGGATTGGTAATAGGACTTCAGCCAGCACCATCACAAACATTGGTACTCCACAGGGCTGTGTACTCAGCCCCATCCTCTACACCCTGTACACTTACGACTGTGTCGCCTCTCACAAGGACAACATCATCCTGAAGTTTGCTGGCGACACCGCAGTGATAGGGCCATCGCTGGCGGTGACGAGGCAGCTTACAGGAGGGAGGTGGCCAGTCTGGTGTCATGGTGTGAAGACAACAACCTCACCCTCAACACGGACAAGACAGAGAGATGATAGTGGACATGAGGAGGGAGAGGAGAACGCCTCAGCCACTGTTCATCCGGGAACTTGAAGTGGAGAGGGTGAGCAACTTCAAATACTTGGGTGTCCACATCAATGAGGACCTCACTTGGACACCTCACATCACACAGCTGGTCAAGAAGGCTCAACAGCGGCTGTATTTTCTGAGGAGGCTGAGGAAGTTTGGCATGTCGCCCAAGATCCTCAGCAACTTCTACAGCTGCACCATTGAGAGTGTCCTGACCAGCTGCATCACTGTGTGGTACGGCAGCACTTCTGTCATGGACCGCAAACGCCTGCAGAGAGTGGTGAAGACTGCGCAGAAGATCACCAGGACTCCACTGCCCTCTCTGCAGAGCATCTACCATCGCAGAGTCCACAGAAGAGCTGCTTCCATCCTCAAAGACCCCTCCCACCCCCAACATGGTCTGTTCACACTTCTACCCTCAGGACGGAGGTTCAGAAGTGTGAAATGCAGGACTTCCAGAATGAAGAACTCATTCTTTCCTCTGCCATAAGACTCCTAAACAGCAGATAGGAGTCTACAATCACAACATTACATGAACAATTGTTTACCTACTGCACTACCTCACTTTACTTTACACCGTCACTTTACTTTACACGTCACTTTACACCATCACAACTGCACTACCTCACCTTACTACACTTTACACTTTTTGTACATTTGTATTTTTTTTTTTGGTATACTTCCATTATTATTACTTGTATATTTGTCTTATTTTTTTTATTTTTACTTAATTGTGTGACATTTTACTGTGGACGGCAAAGTAAGAATTTCATTGTATAGGGAAACATGCTTTCTGTCTGTACACATGACAATAAACACTTTGAATCTTTGAATCTTTGAATTCATAGAATTTTTATTTATTACTTTTGTCAGAATAAAGTTTTTTCTGTGACCATTGTGAGTTTTTCTTTCATTGACCGAAGGGTACCAACATTTTTGTCCACGTGTATATACCATAGATTGTATAAATATGGATGATATCCGCCCATTGGTCCCCTATTCACCAATATGGTCATTACGAATGGGCAATAAAATGGCCGTTACATCCGGGCTTTTCCATAGTAAAGTGCTGGTGCAGCGGCTTGATTAATAAGTCTGTAATTCAATAAAGCTTATATAAACACATTTTACTTGGTTTAGCTCAACTTAGTGTCCCAAACACTGAACTGCAGTCAAAACTGTGGGTGGATATTTGTGGTCATGTGTATATCAACAGACAACTTTTAAAAACCATCGGCACAACTATTAGGCTAGGCCTAATCCTGTTTTTGAGAACAAAGCGCTCTTTTTGGACTATACAGCACTATGAGGTCGAGTTGAAAACCTTTAAGGGAGTTATTTGAGCATCCTGCCAGCAGAGAATATGACAAGGATGCAATGCAACATTTGTAGGGATTAGCTTTTCAGTGTCACTTTAATTACAGCCTAGGGAAAAAGATGGTGGGTAGCCTAATACTGTAAAAGCAGCCATTTACTGGACACAGTAGCTCAGTTCATGTTCATAAGGTGTTAGGATTAGGCAAACCCTTGTGTTATAACCACCGCTCATGTTTAACAGAAAAGGCAATGCAAACATTTGAAGCCAAATTAAAACTTTAAAGGTGTAACACCTTTGGTTCACGTAGGCTACACTTGACTGAGGTTAGAGCTCAGACTATTTAAACTCACAGGCACCCCTCCCCTTTCTCCCGGTTCCACCTGTCTTTACTTTTCTGCGCGCTCTGCACCGCACAGTGGCCGTCCTTCAGTAGCCATGGTATGTGTCTGCGCCGGGGGCCGGGCGCACTCCACGGTCACCGAATCAGCTGCTGGCCCTGCTGCTATTTTGGATCTGAGGATAAAGTGATGTGGAGCAGCCGTTCGCAGTCTGGGAACAGACCCAGGATGAAGTCCACCGCCTTCGGCTCAGACCTGGACGAGCTGGACCCTGGCAGCAGCGACTGCTCAGACGGACAGTCCACCGAAGGCTCTCCGCGCAGAGAGTTGGGGGGAGCGGCCAGGGGTCCGGCTCGGCGCAGACGCAGTGGCAGTAGGAGCGCGGCTCTGTGTGGCGTAAACAAGCAGAGGCAGGCGGCGAACGCGCGGGAACGGGACAGGACTCACAGCGTGAACACCGCGTTCACAGCGCTGCGCACGCTCATTCCCACAGAACCCGCGGACCGGAAGCTGTCCAAGATCGAGACGCTACGCCTTGCGTCCAGCTACATCTCGCACCTGGCGAACGTGCTGCTGCTGGGGCAAGACTGCGGGGACGGACAGCCCTGCTTGCGCTACCAGAGCCTGCTAAGCCCCGGGCCCCGGAGCGCGCCACCCCCACGACCCATCTGCACTTTTTGCCTAAGCAACCAGAGGAAACTGGTTAGTGCGCAGCGCATAGCTACACAGTTATGAAGAATAGGCTTTTTCTAGTCAAACTGTGTAGGCCTATAGCCACTGTTCTGGTGTAGGCTATTTAAAAAGGACAACATATTAGAGCCATAATGACAAAAAATAAATAAAAAAATTCCAATCAGCATTTCGAGAATGAAGCCATTATAATTAAAGACTAAAGTCATACCTCAAAATGACGCTGTAACTTAAGGAGGTAAGCATAGTGTGAGCTGTGCATACGTAGACAACACAGATATCTAAGGGAGAATGGTTAAAGACTGAGAGCACTTTTAAATCGTTTCGATTCTAAACCTATGTTTTGGTTCAGCTGTAACCTGAGCACCATGTGTAAAGTTGCACCTGACGGGGCTATTTTAGTCCTTAGTAGTACAACCCCCCACCACCACCCCTAAAGCCAAGACCCGATCCTCTAAAAAGACTTGCTGCCTTCAGTCAAATGGAGCTAAGGAGCAGCTACAGCTGAGAGGCCTTCAAGTGCTGGTGGAAAGCTCTTGAACAGGAGCATGATGACTTCTGTGACTGTCTCAAACTAAATCTCAGGAATAGGAGTGTTCATCGTTTACAGCCTTGGATTAAAGACTCGCTGGTTACCTTTCCCCCACTTTGCTCCAGTCAGTCTGGCATGGTTTGGAACATGATGTATCTTGTGTCTCACTTCAAGGAGTGCAGCAAGGTGGGACAATCCTATTCACTTCCTAATTATATAGGCTAATACATATTTTCAGTAAACAATACACACACACACACACACAATTATTCCTTATATAATTGAGGACAAGACTAGTCTTCTGGCTTTGACAAACGTGGGACTTTATGGGATGCTCTCTTTTTTGACAATAGAAGCACCACTGAAGTGTATATGATGACATAATGAACTGAATTGAGAATAGCTTGATGGAAACTGCTCTATTGTTTGAATAATACACAGCCTGGTCAAAAAGTCACTTATCTTCTGGTACTGCCTTTAGTGTTATTGGTTTCAGATATAGCACATTATTTATAAGTTATAATATAGGTTGTATTATAAGTTATTTACATTTTACGTTATTTTTAGAAGTCCACTAGTTACTTTAAAATTTTATACTGGTGTGAAACATCTGGTGGATTTTCAGGCCTGAACTCTGGTTAAATCTGTCAGCATTACTCAAGGCTAAACCATCACCACCATGTATTTTCTGCAACATGAAAAGATCTTACATTGGGCCCCACCACTGCAATTACGTAATTAATTATGTAACTAGGTGATTCTTGGGTCAGAGGACTCGGTTTAGAGGCTGCTGAGTGAACTTAGGAGGAGAGAGACATTTAAATACAGTAGTGAGACAAAGTTATGATAAATGTAATAGGAGTACTCCCCACAAAAAAGATATTTCAAAATATTTTTACAAAATTGTAATTTACAGTGTTTGGGTGTATTTTAACAGCTGTTGTATTACTACAGAGCAAGAACAATTTTCTGTTTGTTTTTACCAATACATCTTTAAAAATAGGCTGTTAAAAACTAAAGTAAATGAGAATCTCCAGACACCAGATGCAGACGTTTATCACATTCTAAAACATTAAGCTTAGGAACTGACACTATATTAAATAATGCATTAGGAACTATTGGTGTGAGTGATGAATGCCTGCTTTAAAGACAAAAGGGAATTGCTAGCTTTGTATTTAATGGTTGACAAAATGTTTAAAATTAGTTTGTGTCAGTTCACACCAGGAGCGTCAGCATCACTGCCACTGCTCTGCGCGTGTCGATCTCCCTCTTTTCCCCCCACGTACGTCATCCATACTTTTGTAATATTCTTGCGTCTTCAAATGGCTAAGCTACATTATCTACTCCCATTGTCTGTAGCACTATTTATTCTTTAGTTCAAATGAAAAGTTATGGTATATTTACGATTGTTTCTGCTACAATTGACCTCGCTCGATGATCAGACAACACAAACTAAAAGCGCGATGTTTGTCAGTTTTAGTGAGCTTTTATTTTGATAGCATAGCGGAAGTTTTTGAACTTGTTGCCGCCTTCTTGTGGTTTCCGGTGTTGCTTGCTAGTTTGATTCAGAGCCATTTAAAAAAAAATAAAAAAAAGCTGGCGTTAGATTGACAAAAAGCGATTTACATGCGTGAGACTCGACGCTTTTGGTGTGAATTGGTGGGGTTGCCCCAATTTTATCAACAATAGTTCTCCCGAGATGACGAGAAAAGTTGATATCTCGGGAAAACGACAATTAACTCGTTATAATCTTCCATAAGATTTTGTTTGTTCACCCACCCCAATGTGTATTTGCACTGTTGAACATTTACTTGTATTAACTGTGCCATTGCATACAAATGTACCTGTATGTTAAGTCAAGCTGTAAAATATTACATGGATGATGCCTGAGCTTGAACAGAGCAGATAAAAACACTACCTCAATGATTGCATCATCAAAGGCCTACATCTTTCTTTCTACAGTGTACTACAAGACTTAAACTGTGCTTTGCACATTGGATTGGCACAATTGGCACATTGTGAAGCTGCCAACAAAGTGATTGTATACAATAAAACTTTAATGTTAGTTTAGTTGTTTGTTTTTAAAAACACATGTTTTAAATCAGGAATAACTGACAAGTCTTAATGTTACAATAACTATATGGCTTTTAGTGAATAGACACTAGGTTTATCACCAAACCCCTTTGCCAGTTAGGCATCATCCAAATACATCAAAGTTTAGAATAATCATAAACATAAAATAGACAAGGCGTTAAATTTGTTTTAACACAAAAACCCTCACTTGGCTGTAGCAAACAAAGCTGCATTTTCCACGAAATCCTGTATTACTAAGTCATACATTTTAACTTATAAGCCACATCTAGCAAATTAAAAGTAGAAAAGCAATAATAAAATAACTTAATAGTAAAATACACAATCATACAAATAACGATTTAATACTTTTATTCATTAAAAAAAAAGTCTCAATTGGTTTACAACAGGTTAAAGAAAGTAGAAACCAATTATAAGTTTGCTGGCGAGGCATCTTACAAGAGGAGGATTTTTTTCAAAGCTGACCAGAATGTCTTTTACACCCTGTGCAACTTTACCCAAAAATCAACAAGTCTAAGTAAACAGGAGCCAAATAGACAAATCTTGGTAAAGTTCTTGAACATTGTTTCATGGCAAATATGCTCATTCAACTAATTCCTAGTGTTACAAGTGGCAGCCACTAAAATTACATGGAATGTTTTAAAAATTCTAATTACAGAAGGCATCACAACAATAGGGGCTACCAAAAATAGTAAAGAATTTATTTCTGCCTTCAGCCATTTCATGATGGGCCTGAGCCTTTTGAATTTTGTCTCAACTCATCTTGGGGTGATGTTATGGATAGAGAGCAGAGGTAGAAGAGAAAAAAGATTGACATTCTGCTGCTCCTGCTGCAACTTAAAAACAAAAAAAGTTCATGTGGCGGCAGAATTTAGTCTGCCTCTTCTTCCTCAGATTCAGATTCTGGAAAAAGACAGGAATATAGTTTCAAAAAAAACATTAAAAGGGCTCAAAGAACGTCAGTTTGGATATTTTACCTTCCTCAGCATTTTTGAGCCATTCCACAAATTTTTTCATTTGCTCAAGGAAAACACTCTTCCCCTTGGTGACATGGGCTTCAGAGTACCACTTCAAGATGACCTCTTCACTGAGAACATCCGCTGTGGAGAACAGCTTTGTAAGTACACTGTACAACTGCACATCAGGTTTTTCACCACACTAAGTCCTAATATACTTTGTAATCACTATCTGAACGAAGATTAAAAACTGGTTGTAAGGCCATATAAATTTGGAGAGTGCTCAACAGGTTGAGCCCTCCCCCAATGGCTGTTGGACATTAATGAGTATTAGATTTATACTCCCAATTCAAACTGTGACCATCAGTGAAGAAGATTGCAGACAACATGAAAAACTAATAGAGAGGGCTGGTTTAACTATAGGTAGTTACTTATAGATACTGGAAAAACAGACGCTATACTGAACATGGGCCATCCCCTGCACTGCGCTTTTGAACAACAGAGCAGCCAGTGGATATCTGGGATCAGTGAGCTGCAGGACAGACCACAAGAACCTCTTCCCGACTGCAATAAGACTCAACAATCAGTGTACGGAAGATGAAGTCTTCATTCAATAATATGAATTTCAAGTTATTTTGAAGTCTTTTTAATGTATCTAAACTCAACAATCAGTAATGTCAGATTTAACTTGAGCAGCAGAGGCCAGTTGCTTGTAGCTGGTTTAGATCCAGGTAAGTTCAGGTTTAGTTTGAGCAAACTCAGTTTTCTTGCACCAGAAGGTGGTTTGTTTTTGGGCAGGTTTCATCCCCATGATAACTGACTCTACAGAGCTACCCTGCTTCAGAGCAGGTTTTATTCTCCATCAACTAACCTTTTTGTTCTTGGCCTAACCTGTGTTATTTTATCTTTTGATTTAGAGAATATATTTCATTAAACAATGTAGAAGAAAATTACATTTTGAAAGCTTTCTGTATTTGCTGCCACAAATATTGTTTTGAATTTGTGGTCACCTACCTTTTATGCATTTTCACCGGTTATTAATAGCAAGCATTAACAGTAATAATTAATGTGAGGCGCAGAAGTACTTCACAAAAGGCCCGGATTTGGTCCACGGCCCTTAAGTTTGAGACCCCTGGTCTTTACTCTCAGTTGCTGCAGCAAAGACACAGGGGGCAGCACATGACCCACCAGAACATTACTAGATCCCTTTGACAACGGCCTCAAACAGGTGAACACAGTTTAAGACAGGTCTGACTTATGAAATAAAATTGTTTAGAGATGGTTCAGACACAGGACAGCAGCAGCCTCAGTTACCAGTTTAGCCTCTTTACTAACACAGATTACTGCTGACAGTCAGTCTGTTCTCCACCGGTGACTGGAGAGACTTATTGCAGTTTAGGAGAAAGTAAAGCTCAGCCTCAGACAGACATGTTTTCATTGCGCGGTTCCGGGGCTGGTCTGTGCAGCAACAGCGGAGAGACACCGAACAAGTGAACGCCTTTCGCTAAAGTGGATTTATTTATGCTGCCACACTTCTGATTTGAATGAGGATGAGTCTTCTTCAATAACATAAACACTCACCATGCTAAAAACTGCTTGCAACAACTTGTTGAAAGTGAGTTTGCAGTAAACGGAGCACTCCCTGTAGTTCAAAACATGAATTGCAATTACCGTGAATTGATTTTTAACCAGCTCACGGTTAATTGTTACATCCTTGTTAGGCTTAAACATGGGTTGAGAGAGAGAAAGTTGATAACCAGTCATGCCACAGATGAACCCTAAGCTACCCAATTTGGATTGTTTGGTTCTATCAACTCAGAACTTACTCTGCAACTTAGTTTGTTCAACTGGCTTCCAGAGAGAGAAGTGTACAAGGAGAATGGTGTAAACAAAAACACTTGGCAGGCACTATGTCGCACACGTGTGGTTATCATTGAGAATTACTTTATGAAAACAGTCAATGTAGTAAAGGACCGTCTTGTATGTTTTTGTATGTGTTCACTAAGCACTAAATGACTCACAAGCTCTTTGAAACACCATGCAAAAGGAATACAAAATGACGTGACAGTGACCTACCTAGATGTGACAACTATATCAATGTGCTACAAATCTGTATATTACAGCCCAGAGCAAAGATAAATAATGTGTGCCATTACCAGCTCTGAGCTTAATGCAGTGGTTTAATTTGCAGTTCTACTTTGTAGCTTGAGCACAAACAAAATTCATGCTGAATGACATGATAGTGGTAATGTCCCTTTGAAGAGTGGAGTATGAAATCAGTAATACACAGAAGCTCACTTCTTAATTATAGTATACAAATAAAAGGTGCCACCTTTTCTAAAGCAGGGATGTACCTTTGTAGAGCAGCACCACAATCTTCTGAAAGGCTTTCATAAAGTGGATGTTATCGTAGCAGTACTCCTGGATCTTCAGCAGCAGGCTGAGTTCAGACAGACCCTGGGATGTGAAGGCTTTCAGCAGAGGGCTGTATTGCTGTAAAAACAAGACTAATCAGATTAAAGTACACACATACATCGACTTATTTTCTTCAGGGAATTTTTTTTTTTATGTTTAAGACCACGAGACAATGCATTACATTTATGGCTAAAAACCCTGCTTGCATATAATGAGGCCAAACATTTGGGGGTAGTTTAAAAAAAAACGACAAAGTATTTTCAGTAACTTCGTATTTGATCACAGATATTGCTGTACTCCAAATGTACAGCAGCAATGGATAACTGTCCACAGGTAACACCAACGTAATGTTAATTTTTTAATTATCATTTGTAACGTTTGTGCGCTAGTGTTGTCACGATACTGGAATTTCTAACTTCGATACCTTCAAAAATATCGATATTCGATACCATTTTCGATACCAAAGGGAAAACAACTGTCATAATATTATTTTTTTATTATTTAAAGATAAATATAAAATTAGCCAAGGTCCACTTGGACCTTAGTAACTTTCCTCACCGTGAGGGGTCTGGGAATTTTTAATAAAAGGATATGTGTTTGAATATAATTCTTTAAAGTCTCATTTATTCCACACCTACAGTCCTGCTCACCATTATTGGCACCCCTTCATGTTTTGCATAACTGAGTGAATGTCATTCAGAAATAAATGGAAATGTACCAAATTTATATCAGCAGGATCTTTTAATTGGAGTTCCAAAGTAATTTAACAAAGACAATTGTTATTTCAACATAGATATTGTAATTATGAAGAAAAAACAGAAAACCAGCATGTGCACTAATATTGGACCCCCTCCTTAATATTTGGTTGCACACCCTTTGGCAGCGATGACAGCCTCCAAACGTTTCTTATATCCATCGATAAGCTTCTTGCACTTCTCGGGTGGCATTTTCTCCCACACTTCCTTTGCAATATGCTCAAGCTCTTGAACATTTGCAGGGTTCCTTTCTCCAATGGCAGTTTTCAGCTCCCCCCAAAGATTTTCAATTGGATTGAGATCAAGACTCATTGCTGGCCATTTTAAAACAGTAAATTTTTTCCCTTTCAACCATTCCTGCGTGCTTTTGGATGTGTGCTTTGGGTCTTTATCTTGCTGGAGGACCCATGATCTTCGCCTCAAGCCAAGTTTCCTTACACTGGGCAAGACATTTTGCTCTAGAATTGCTTGATAATCTTCTGATTTCATGATGCCTTTGATACGGTCAAGGCCTCCAGTACCAGATGCAGCAAAGCAGCCCCAAAGCATTATGGATCCTCCACCGTGCTTGACTGTTGGTATGGTCGTTCCTTTTTATGCCTTTTCTTTAGCAATGGGGTCTTCCTTGGCCTCCGCCCATAAAGCCCGCTTTGTTTAGTGTGCAGGCGTACTTTTGTTACACAGACTGCTCCAGGTTGGTCTTCAGGTCTTTAGATGTTTGGCCAGGGTGTTTTTTCCACCATTCGTACCAACCTTCGAAGACTTCTGTCATCAATTTTTCTCTTCCCCCCACGTCCAGGGAGGTTCTTGACAGTTCCATGCCTGGAAAACTTCTTAATAACATTACGCTTTGAAACAGGGATGCCAAGGTCTTTGGAGATGGCCTTATACCCTTTGGAGGTCTTGTGCTTGCAAATAATAGCATTTCTGGTGTCCTCAGACAGCTCCTTTGTCTTTACCATTGTCACACATGAAGAGGGAATAACAAGTGGCTTTTTATAAAACCAAAATGTTCATTTATTGGCTAATTCGGGTCACATGGGTGGAGGCAATTCATCACAGGTGATCCTCATTTGAGATCTGCAACAGGTGAGCCAAATTGGGTTTCCATACTGATTTGCAGCAAAGGGTGCCAATACCACTGACAAGGCAAGCATTATGTTTTTTTTGTTTTCCTCATAATGTTTATCTTTTTAAATGTTATTTATCATTTACTGTTTTTTGTCAAACACAAGCTATCTGTAGTAATATGTTGGTTAATTTGATACATTTCCTTCAGTAGATATTCCACAATATGTACATAAACTTCACGGGTGCCAATAATGGTGAGCAGGACTGTACAGTATTTTATCCTTTGTTTACATGAGGAGGATGTGTTTATCTTTCACCAAACACAGCTCACAGACAAAAGGAAAATACTACAAAATCAAAAGAGGCTAAAGCTAAAGCTCAGGACCTGGTGGTTTATTAACAGCTTGGAATCCTGCATATAATGCCTAGTACTCCTTCATACATGTGTGAGAACATTTTAAATACAAAATCAATTCAAGCCAAAACACATTTGTTAAACAAATATGACAAAGATGCCTGTCATAATTAATCTCTTTCTATTGTCATTCCTCTGAAAATAACAAGAACAAGGAAAAAAGCACTGAGCATTTCTTTAGTATTA
The DNA here is from genome assembly GCA_024416835.2 of Perccottus glenii. Classification (NCBI taxonomy): domain Eukaryota; kingdom Metazoa; phylum Chordata; class Actinopteri; order Gobiiformes; family Odontobutidae; genus Perccottus; species Perccottus glenii. The sequence continues at coordinate 651,705 of JALDQB020000023.1, read as the reverse complement.
GCTGTTGCCAATAATTAACTGTTATTGTTTAATTAGCAGGTTCATCTTAAAACATTTTCAAAATTTAGAATAGTAATATTTTCTGTATTTTTCCCGTGTGGGGTAACATTTTAATTAAAATGCTTATGATTAGTTCTGTAACAGGATTTAGGATTCACACAGAAACTGACACAACTTAAGGAAGACTTAACCTGTGTCACTCATCTCCAAACCCTCCTTTCACACCTTTTCTGTTTTTTTGTCTGTCACAAATTACGTAAGCCAATTACTCACGTTGTTTGTAAATGAGGTCAAATATGCAACAAACGAGTCAATACTTAACCTACGACAGAATAAAGAAGTTGACAGACAAATGTACAACTCACCACATTAGAAGTCCTCACTTTCCTCCGAGCTAGAGTCTTTTTAAACCTGACATGAAAACTGTCCAGTCCTGGTTCAGTTCTGAATTCATTCTCTGATTATCAAAGCAGCCGGGACTAGAGGATAAAGGGCTGTTGTTCAGCTTTGACACTGACACAGAGCTGAGGAGCTGTATTTTCTGATTAAAATAAACGTTCCCTCTCCGTCCAGGCCTCTCAGATTGTCATACATTCAGAAATAGGCCTGCACGATTCTGGGAAAAATATGAATCACGATTTTTTAGCTTAGAATTGATATCACGATTCTCTACAACGATTTTTTCTCTCATGAAATGTAATGTTTATTGCACACATGAACCATGACAAAACAAAACAAATTGGAGGTACCAAAAATATTTGTTTTGGCACCTATAGAACATTGCACATCACCACAAACCTGTAAACATAGAGGCTTCAATGAATAAAGAAGAAACACTCTTTAACTGCTTGCCTTTTGTACAATTAACATTCAACTGGCCATTCAAGTAGGTTACCAAAATAGAAGTTTAACGCACTGCGCTGAATATGGCCTGAACATGGCTCTAAATAGGCTAATTGAAACGTCATTCAACATTCTGAGGGTTCAGTGTCTAAAGAAAAGGAGCAATTGGCCATTGAAGTGCAGTTGCAGTATCAAAAACTAATAATTTATTTTGTATATATAGCGGCACCTTGTCTTTAATTGCTGGTTGTGGTGTTACCTTGCGGTGCTGCAACAAGGGCAAAGCATACCTTGCAAATCACATCAGATTGACCCTCATCTTGCTTGAATCCAAAATACTTCCACACCACCGAATGTGAGCCTTTTTTCGGAACAAGTCTAGACTGAGTGGTTGGCCGATTCTCGTCACAAGGACCTGGGTTTTCATCAATATCCATTTTGTTTATTTCCGAACTACCGCGCTCGCTCGACGAGTGAAACACGAGACTAAAAGGCGCTTTGTCGTTGGCTGAGGGTGACATCCTGTGAGAGCGGTCCTTTCAAAATAAAGGCTGATTTTTTTTTTTTTTTATAAATCGAAGTCATTTAAAAATTAAATCGTGAACAGGGTGAATCGAGATCACGATTTTATAACGATTTATCGTGCAGGCCTATTCAGAAACCAATAGTGCAAGTAATAAAAAAATAACTCGATATCGATACTTGGTATCAAAACGTCGGGAAATTAGTATCGTATCGTTTGAGATATTTCAGTATCGATATTTATCGAAATATTGATATTTTTGACAACACTATTGTGCGCCATTTGTGAATGCATCTAGTACCTTCAAGTGTTTGATGGCTTGTTCGGTCACCAGCTCCTCCTTCTTGTTCCACTCCACAGAGCTCATCACACTGCTCCAGATCATGTTAATCATGGCCTGCTCAGAGAGGTTGGCTTTCTTCATCTCCTCTCTGGTGAAGGCAATAATCTGATCCAGAGACAAACTGATCTTAAACCACATGTTCAATTATTCTCTTCATTTTAAAAACACAAGAAACGTACAATTGTGATCACAAGGTGGTCCAGGACGTGGCGGAGAGATTCAAATAAACAGTATCACTGCAGTTATGTCCATTCAACCAACAGTAATCACTGGTGCCTCCTGCACTAAGGGAGTGCGCATGTGTTATGATTTTATTTGTGTTTTTTTTTGTTTGGCATGGTTTAAAAAAAAAAAAAACAACAACCAATCAATACACTGTGGATCAGCAGCTGTAGTGGTGCAGTGTTTAGTGAGATCAGCTCAACTGCGCTAGCCTGGCACAGGGTTATATTCTAGCTGTTAAGAGAATAACGACATCTGAAATGTAACATCCTTATGTGACATTGTTCAAGCTGGGTCAGACACCAGATAAATTCAGATGTATTCTTTGTTGGCGTCAGTCTGTTGTCAGTTGGCGTATTCAGTCTGGCAAAGCTCTGTAAGCCAGTCATTTCCTCAGATAAGTTGCGTACCACCACATGCAGAACAATAAGTAGCACAGACTGGATTGAAGAATATTAACTAATAAACTTGCTCAACAAACTCACTCTTTAAGGCTTTAAGGAAAAACAACCATTTTTCAAATAAAGTGGCTGCTAGATTATGGAAAGTTAATTTACAATTATTTCTTAGTCATTATTGAAATGAATAATTTTACACAACTACAGGTTAATTCTCCTTAAAATATCTTTGATACAAGTTTATTGCGTCTTCGGGTTCAGAATATTTAAAAAAAAAAAAAAAAAAAAGGACAAAATGTTAGTTTACCTGATTAACTAGACCATCAAGCAATGCTTGATGACAAAGGCTACAGGAAGTAGTCAAAACTAGCAGATAAACACTCCTTTCTGACCAAAACAATTTTTAAATAATTTCAGCCGTCTAAATAGCTTAACAGAAATACAAAATGTACACTGTGTGCACAATTATTAGGCAAGTGATTATTTTAACCTCATCATTTTATCCATAATTTCCAACTTTAAGCTGTTTAAACTTGAATCCTTATTGGATTTAATGCATATCAGGTGATGTGTATACGTGTGACAAGGGAGGGTGTGGCCTTAAATTGGATCAATTGCACTGCCAGTTTGGCCGCATTCAATAGCCAATCTTAGCGGATATTCAGGGGAAACTGACCTTCTTCCAGCTGGTGCACGATTACCTTCCTTTATTTTCAAAAGTAACTAAAGCAACTGAAACCACACATGGACATGTACACACTTGTCTCTACATTTTAATGAGTCGTTATATTCGAATAAGTGCAGTTATTAAATTAATGTTGAAATAGTAGCCTATAATATTTGTATTCTGCACATGAAATATCTACCTGAGTCACCCCCCACCTACCAGTTCACAAATAAAACAGCATACATGTAACTGGTCTGTGGTGAAAAAAAGACAGCGGTGATAGAGTGAGGTTACCCGATTAGAGGATTGGTGTGACATTCTTTAAGTTCAGAGGTATACATAACCTGCCTATGTGATTTTTAGGTACCTGCCCAACTTTTGAGTTAAAGGTAAACCTGGTGATCGGACTGAAGTGCATGCATTTTAAGTAGGCCCTGACCTCCTTGAGTGGGTCACCACGAGACATCTGCTCCTGGAGCTCTTTCTGCAGTTCCTTGCGGGCACCAATGGACTGTTGATTACGGGCAAAGTCTGAGATCTCCTTCAGTCCAGCCTCATTGAAGTACTTAGAAAAATGCTCACAGCTCCGTTTGTTGGCAGGAAATAGTTCCTGCAATTATCAAGACAATCACGTTAACCACAATGAGTAACAGAAAAGAACAGAAGTAAAACTAGAATTTACCATGAGCCTGTTGTCCATGCCAACTTTGCGGAGACTGGCCGCAACAGAGTTGATGTCTTTCTCATTGATCCATGATTTGAACAGCTTGACAGCAAAGGCTGCAGATACACCTACAGACAGCACACACTGTTCAGGAAGATTGCAATACAAACAAAAGATGGCAGTGTGATATGAGCTCTGATTTAAAGACAAAAATATACACAAGTGTGTCCTCACCCTCTTTGACCAGGTTCTCATTGAAGAGACTGCTTAGAATGGAGGCTGATATGTTGCCATTGGCCAAGAGGATGCCAGCCAGCATGGCCAGTTTGTTGCGCTCAGACTCTGTGAACCCCTTTAGAAATAGCAGCAACTACAGGGAAAACATTTCAAGAAAATTACCATTATGCTGTTATTTTACAACAGCATATTATGCCAACTAATCCCATAAATAAACTCACTGCTGAAACAATCTTCAGGAGTAAAAAAGGGCAAACAGCAAACAAACTTCTCATTGTACAAACTGGGGGTGTCAAACTCAAATGGAGAAGGGGCCGAAAAAAAATAAACTCAGTTGCGAAGCCAAACAGGCTTACTCAATAATACTTAAATAATTTTCTTCAGCCTCGATACATACAGCTGCATACAAACATACTTGGCTCTTTCTTTTTACCTTCATCTACACCGCTCAGTCCTGTGCTGGACAATGTTAAGATGGTTTGAACCAGTTTCAGTGCGAGTTTAGCAAAATGTTTGCTCTTTATTTGTGCGTAATAGAGCGGGCTGCAGCGTTGGAGAGAGCAAAACAAAAGAATTAGCAGATGCATTTTCTGAAACGGTAGTTCTTTTCAGGCAGACATGAGCTATTGCCAAGGCTCAGTTGACACTTGAGAACAACGTCAATGGTACAGCATTTCTGAGGCTACTTCCATCACTCACTGCAGCTTCACTCTCAGACATTAGTGACCGACGCAGACTCTGCTGTGACTTAAGACTATTTTAACCAGCAGTCTGTAGCTTCTGCTTTGCATTTTTTTTTGTTTTATAATTACAGCCTCAGTTCTCCACAAACATTTTGACAGACTGTCCATGAAAAGACTTTACTGAGACTCTTAATTACCATACTAGTCTTGTTAAACTAGAGCAACTACTCATTGTAGTTAAAACTTATATTCCCATACAGTATGCTATTGGGGAACATCTCTAAAATACACCAGGCAATCTTTTTCCTTATCCAACATAGTTTTGTCTATGGTGGCCAAAGCTGTCCTTTGCATCCCAGACACCTTTGCATCCAACACACATTTCAGCTCAGTTTGCCGCAACCTTTTTTGTGTACCTCTTGGGGTTTGTATGTGTGTGTATGTGTATGTATGTGTGTATGTGTGTGATGTGTATGTGTGTGTATGTGTGTGTGTATATGTGTGTGTATGTGTGTGCATGTGTGTGTATGTGTGTGTGTATGCATGTTAGGGTTGGGCGATGTCATCTAAATTGGCAGCTGACGATGTGTACAGTAAAACATCGATGGACGATGACATCGTCGGGGAGTGTTGTTGTTTTCACTCGCTCTGAGAGCGCTCCACTGCCGCTCCATCACAAGTACAATTAGTGTACTAATGGCAAATAATAACTACATTTTAGCCAGAACTAGAGCTTAGGTCGGCTCAAAAAAAAAAAAATCAAGCCCGACCCTACCCGAGCCCGTGCACCCGAGAGACCGGCCCTCCCATACACCTTAACTTTAATTATGAGCCCGAGCCCGATTTAAACCCGACCATTTTTTAATACGTGGGCGTTCTGAGGAGAACGAGCCTGTAATGACTAATGAGTGGAGCGAAGCCGGTGTGACTCAGCTCAATAATCCGCAGGTGCGCGCTCATGAACCCACCTGTAAAATTATGTTGTTCAAATCCAGCTCAGACATGACATAAATCTCTAGCTTACTATACTTGTTGTAGCCATTAAACAATGTTTTTTTCTTTCATATTTATGTTTAAATATTTTCATTTAAAATAAATTTCATCTGATTATGATAGACTATAAGTGCAAAGATGCGAGTGGGTCAGAAATGATTTTGGTGGTTATATTTAGTTTAATATTAAGTTTTGTTTTGTAAAAAGCCTTTCTTTCGTTTTGTACAAATTGTCTCTTAATTTTAATAAAGGGTTCTTCGGACAATACTGGAGGAGTATTTTTAATCCCCGCTGCCACTCTGCCAGTATCTCAGTGGACTACTGAGAAGCCTGGACACGGGGCGGGGGAGAATGGAGCGGCAGTCTTATGGTGCCTGCGTCTTAAGTGCCTGCGGACCATAAGACGCAGGCACTTTCATCCCACTATTTGGTGAAGAAAAAGTGCGTCTTATGGTCCGAAAAATACGGTTAATAAATAAATTTAAAAAAGGAGAAGCTTTCAACCCTGAGAACATCATCCGTAATGTCAAACATGGTGGTGGGAACCTAATGTTTTGAGGGTGTTATTCAGTCAATGGACCAGGGAACCTAACCAGCACAATTAAAAAAGAACAATACATCAAGATTCTCAACAACATCAGCAGTCTGCAGAGAAACCTGGCCTTGGGCACCAGTGGATATTTCAACATGACACTGACCCAAGACACACAGCTAAAGTGGTAAAGTAAAGCAGACAAAAACATTAACCTTTTGCAATGGCCCTGAATCTAATTGAGAATCTGTGGAGGGAGCTAAAGATCAGGATGATGGCAAGGACACCATCCAACCTGAACGAGCTGGAGGTTATCACTAAAGATCAATTGGCAAATATCCTAGTGGAGACATGCAAAAAGCTGGTAAGCAATTATAGGAAGCGGTTGATTGCTGTAACAGCCAATAAAGGCTTTTCTATTGATTATTGAGATGAATCATTTTGGACATGCAACTTTTTGTTCAAATGAAAAAAAACTTTCACAACATTGCCTATTGTACATTCTCTTTTTAACTTCTGGAAGACAAGCGTGTCATTTCCAACTCGCTGGTTGAATAAAAGTAAGCAACTCAAAATTTACCAGGGGTATGAATATCTGTGTGGAGTTTGCATGTTCTCCCTGTGTCTGCGTAGGTTTCCTCCGGGTACTCCAGTTTCCCCTACCACTAAAAACATGTACAATATAGGACTACAGATGGAAATTAGCTGTTAAGCTATAATCTGGTACAAGCATCTCTGCTCCGGCTTAATGTAGACTGTACGCTGTCCTAAAGAAATAAACAAATCTAATAATAATAATAATAATAATAATAATAATAATAATAATAATAATAATAATAATAATAATGACAATTTTTTTTTTGGTTAGGGTCAGCAGGTTAAAGCACAGATGTTTGGATCTGGTTTTTCAATTTTAAGTCTGGTCATGACCCCGGGCATCACTACAAACTACAAATATTACAAAATGCCTGGACTGCTTTAATCAATTACTCTTATACTGCTCAGATTATCTTGAATTAGCTGAACTGTTGCAAACTATATTTGAGCCGCAGCAAACCTGCCTACTCACCTTCTTAATCTCTTCTTCAAAACCCTTCTCCAAGTATTTGTAGCGCCTGATCAACTTGTTAAATACCTGGAAACAAGGAAAAAATAAATAAATAAATAAAACACTTAAAACTAAACAAAGAAAGTTTTTATAAGCTACATTTGCCTGCCTCTTACCTGAGCATATGCTTGCATTGTCTCAAGATCTTCTTGTGCCGTGAAGAGGCAGAATTCAGTGCGGGTCATGTCATCGGATAATGTCCCGCCGGGGGCTGCAGAGAGAACACCATTTTTAACTGGGGTTTTAAGACTGTCATTTCACTAAAGCTTTTACGTCAGGAATAGGCATGGGATGACTCAAGGTATAGTGTAACAGAGTGCTGTAAGAGAGTGGAACTTTACATGTAGGCGGCAGTAGCTCAGTGGTAGAGCGGCCGTCCTTCAACCGGAAGGTAGTAGGTTCGATTCCGCCGCCCCACAGTTCATACTGTCGTTGTGTCCTTGGGCAAGACACTTAACCCACCTTGCCTCCAGTGTTCGTAGCACTGGTGTATGAATGTGTGCGACTGTAGAGGTGTGTTTGGTGGTGGTAGGAGAAGGTTGAGCGCCCGTTTGTATGGCAGCCCCATCTCTGTCTGCCCCAGGGGTGAATGTGTGAATGGGGAGTGGAAGCACGATGTAAAGCGCTTTGGGTGCCCAAAAGGGTGCAAAAATGCGCTATATAAATGCATTACCATTTACCATTTACATTCCCAGCACAATCTTTTTGGTAAAGGTGAGATTAAGATATCAAAAAGGTCATCTGTCCCAATTAGTGTCATCACAGTACCACAATTTCAGTCTTCGGTACCAATAGAAGTGAAAATCCAGTTCTCAATACCTGTGTAAAAAATGCCAAATAAAAACTATTTTAAAGTTAAATAAAATCTGATACACACTTTCCATTTATTACCCATTTAAAATTGTGTTTCAGGTTTTCCCACAAATAGAAAAGTTTTTATAAGCTACATTTGCCTGCCTCTTACCTGAGCATATGCTTGCATTGTCTCAAGATCTTCTTGTGCCGTGAAGAGGCAGAATTCAGTGCGGGTCATGTCATCGGATAATGTCCCGCCGGGGGCTGCAGAGAGAACACCATTTTTAACTGGGGTTTTAAGACTGTCATTTCACTAAAGCTTTTACGTCAGGAATAGGCATGGGATGACTCAAGGTATAGTGTAACAGAGTGCTGTAAGAGAGTGGAACTTTACATGTAGGCGGCAGTAGCTCAGTGGTAGAGCGGCCGTCCTTCAACCGGAAGGTAGTAGGTTCGATTCCCGCTCGCCCCACAGTTCATACTGTCGTTGTGTCCTTGGGCAAGACACTTAACCCACCTTGCCTCCAGTGTTCGTAGCACTGGTGTATGAATGTGTGCGACTGTAGAGGTGTGTTTGGTGGTGGTAGGAGAAGGTTGAGCGCCGTTTGTATGGCAGCCCCCATCTCTGTCTGCCCCAGGGGTGAATGGGGTGAGTGGAAGCACGATGTAAAGCGCTTTGGGTGCCCAAAAAGGGTGCAAAAATGCGCTATATAAATGCATTACCATTTACCATTTACATTCCCAGCACAATCTTTTTGGTAAAGGTGAGATTAAGATATCAAAAAGGCCATCTGTCCCAATTAGTGTCATCACAGTACCACAATTTCAGTCTTCGGTACCAATAGAAGTGAAAATCCAGTTCTCAATACCTGTGTAAAAAATGCCAAATAAAAACTATTTTAAAGTTAAATAAAATCTGATACACACTTTCCATTTATTACCCATTTAAAATTGTGTTTCAGGTTTTCCCACAAATAGAAATAAGTAAGTAACTAGCACTAAGACCCAGCAGAGCTACTCAGCTGCTCTGTTAAACTTGCGCTTCAGCTGGATTCTCGCTATATTTGGGAGTTTCCAAACTGAAAAATCCATCTTGAATCGTGCCAAGCCAACCGCTTAAGCCTAACCATGGTCTCACCGGCCTCTTGAAACCAATGATGTGGCAGCATGAACAGGAAGAGGCGAGTTTTTAATTTGACAAATTCAACAAGCATCCTCTTCTTTATCATCAACATGGCTACGCTGAAAGATGTTAATGTCGATGCTAATGTCTTTCAAAAAATGTGTCACTAAAATAATTTTCTGGAAGGAAAAGAAGTTTTAGCTGCTCTTCCGACAGGCTTTGGCATATCCTAAATCTCGTAGTCTTTTGTATAGGCTCGTTTATTCAGCCGATGTCCTCGTTTAATTTACCAATTTAGTGTTAGTTAATGTTCCTTTTAGTCACAGAGTCACTTTGCAAAAACTGTTGCAGCGGTTTGTTGTTCTTTCATATCAACCGCACTCTTTTTACATCACATTGCTATGATTGACTAAAACAAGTCTCGTGGTAGGCGGATACTAGTCAGTGCCTAAGCCAACCAAGTTTCCGACAGAAGGCCCCTCCCTTTTGCAAATGCTTTCAACAGGAGCCTTCCCACATGGTACTATGAAAGACTATGTTCTGTGAGCAGTTCTGTCAGGTGGAGTTGGGTAGCTCTCTGTGCCAGATTGTTTAAAAAACATTAAACTAAAAAAAAGAAAAAGATGCAGTGTTAAAAGCAAGCGACCCGTTAGCGCAGCAGACTGCTCCTCAGACTCCGCTCCACTGAAAACTAAACTCACTACTATCAAGCTACTTTCTGAAACAATAAAACCCGGCAAACATCTGAACGTCACTTCACTGGTGCGCACAGCTCCGCAGGATCTCTGTAGATGTGTCTGAGTTCTGCTGCTGTGAACTCCGCTGACAGCAGTGAGTGGAGAGGCGTTTTAATTTCTTTAGTAACGACTTAGTACTAAAGTACCGGGACTTTTGACAACACTAGTCCCGATATTTTAACAGTTTATAAACCAAGATAGTTTTGTAGGTTAAATTGTAAAAGCCTGTGCATTACAATTTTCACAAGTTATTTTTATATTCAAAATTGTTTAGAATTTGTGATTTTTGACATAAACACCCTGTAGAAATTTTATAGATTTACCTACACAACCAATCAAGTCTGCTTTGGTAACAAAAGAATAGTTCTCCGAATAATTTGATGACTGTACTGAGAAGTGTGGGGAGACGCTCACTTAGCTTGACGGTACTAACAAACAGCCATGTCCTTCACGGAGTTAGGTGTGCCTAATTTTTGACTGCGTAACATTCACTCTGGCTGTGTCCGATTCAACACACTAATGACTATAGTGATTACCCTATTTTGTAGTGGATTCTGAATTAGGTCCTAGTGAAATTGTGAGATACAGTATGGTGTTCAACTGTATACAAATTTAATTTTGATCCGTTTTATTTGTCATTTTCTTTTTTGTAAACCCCCCTGGCTTTATTGTAATTAGCAGATTTATTTTTATTTATGTACCTGCTTGTACTGCTCATTTATTTTTCAATAAAAAAATAAAAATAAAAAAGAAATTTGGACATCACTACAAAAATGATGTAATCGCTGATTAGTGTGTCGATTTGGACACAGCCTAGGAGCTTAACAGCATTCCACAATTCATTGACAACACTACCTCCGGGTATTCCCAGTTCCAACATCAAAAAAACATGTTGGCCGCCCACTAGTATGGCTACTGAACTTTTTGTGGTCCAACACCATACACAATGTAAACAATAAACCCACTCATACAAAGAAGAATACAGAAGAACTGAAAATATGGTATTCCTTGTCACTCACCCAGCATCCCACCAGCCACCAGGATGTCAAAGAGCGTCTCTGCATACCGGCGGTAGTCAAGCTTGGCACCAGAAGCATCAAGGAACTTTGCAACCGCTTCCAAATCAGAGCCAGTTTGATTCAAGCCTTGTACAATACTTTCTTGAAACTGAGTAGGGTCAAACCTCTCCTTTTCATCTGCAAGAACAGAACATTGTAAGTTTTGAAAATTTCTGCAGGCCTAATTACATGACACATTTCCTTCCATTATAATTCAATGAACATGAGTTACTGCAATTGACAATGTGAATCTGCCATTGAGATGTGTGTGGATTATTTCTTAATGACTTGAGCCCTTGGCATTATTGAATTTAATTCATTGTTTTTTAAAGCAAAAGCAGTGCCAGGACCATTTCAAACACGGTGGATTATCCCTAAACAGATTCTTATTAGAAGTGCTTACACCAAGATTACATAAAGCAGATATTGTTAACAAACCTCTTTTCCTCGTTTTGAAACGCTGGCCGGTTAGCGTTGGCTTTTGCTGCTTTTGATTATTCATAAAAGACACCCTGGAAGAGACAACACACACAGTCAAATGCTTACTACGTCAGTGTAAGCGAGAGACTACGTTTTGTAAATACACAAAATAAAATAAAAAAATGACACACGAAACAAAAGACCAGTGGTTGTCATGCGCCAGTGCTAAACACGAGAGAAAAAAAGACATGCTAAACTTTGTCACATAACAAATAAAGTCTAAAATTAAACAAAACGCAGCTTCAAAACAAGAAACCGTGGTGTGGTTGGGTTGTTCCGGTCTCAGGGCATTTGTTAAGTTTGTCCACACGCCGGTTGGAGAATAGAGATTAGCTGCGGCTAACGGTGGGCCTTACCCATGGCCTTACCATGCGTCGGGTTAGCCTTAAAGCTGATAGCGGGGCCCGCTAATAGCTGACCGATTGATGCAAAAATAAAAAATAAAATAGCAAGCCAGGAAAAGAGATGTAGGCCCAATAAGTTTATAGAAAATTTATAAATACCCCCATCTACGAATGCCGAAACACAAACAAATTATTAAAGTTGTCTGCTTGGATGAGCTAAAGGCTAACTTGCGATCCAGATACGTCTATGACAGCAACATATTCTGGTAAAAACGCTGTTTTGCACGAGTTAAACGATGACAAGGTTTTGTAATTAAATAAAATGCCATACACAACAAAACAATAGGATTATTGCCACCGCTCACCGAAATGAATGCAGATAAAAAACGGCTGTGAACCAGAGGAATGAAGACAAGTCTGAAGTCTGAGCGGACTAAACAAAAAGACCTTCAGTCAGGACTTCCGGAGGCTCCACCCACTACCCATGCGCAATTTAACGGGGATTTCCTTGTGTCGCAGATATTTAAATAGCCTATTTTTTTACTTAGCCTCGGCCTTGCCTTGCATTCGTGCCAAATAATGGTTTGGTGATTTTAACTGGTATCACATCACCCCATACTATGGAAGGCCGCACAGGGCGTAACACAATGATAAGCAGTGTTGTGCCTGAACGCGTTCATTGAACGATAGTTCATGAACTCGTTCATATTTTGGGCGGACGTGAACTGAACGTGCTGTAGTACTGCCTGATGAACGTTACTGTGAACTCGTTCATTCTGGTGTCTGTGAACGGCACGCTCTCTCAGGCAGGGCCGGCCCTGGGCATAGGCGGAATAGGCAAATGCTTTGGGGCGCCCGAGCGCCCAAATTCCCGAATCCCGATCCACCCGTCCGACTGAGTGACGCATCAATCTCCCCCGCCCTGCTGAAAAAAAAAAATACATCCGTTACCTGTGTGTGATTGTCACTGACAGATGGCCGAATTCACTGACACTGATAAGTTGTCATTATGTCAAAAAGACCGAAGCCATCTGGTGCCCAGGGAAGAAAAAAGAAGAGAAGAGGAAGAAAAACGCGAAAAGACAGAGGTAGGTAATGATGATCAGTTTATCTATGTTGCATTAAGTTAGTTCAACGATGCCTGTAACGTTCGCTAATTTGAATTAGCTTATGACATAGTGTCATGAACTGCACGGTAGAGACAGACAGTGGTGATCCAAACGCAGGCTTTAATGAAGGATGATCCAGAAAACACAACGAGTACACAGGCAGAGGGACATATAAATCTTTATTTAAAATGAGTTCTGCATAAAATGTTGCTATATAAACGTAAATCTTTATTTAAAATGACTGAGTCCTACATAAAATGTTTTTATATATGTATTATATATATGGATTTAGCAACTTTAAAATTCAATTTAAATAAAGATTTACGTTTCTCCTCTGTTTCATGGTTATAACATCATAAAGTGTAGTTAGTAGGACATTGCTGCCATGCCAGATATACTGGAAAACAAACACTTTCAAAATTAATTTTGAAAATGTAACTACTGTATGCTAGAGAAGTGCTCAATGAATAGAGTTTTGTGCATGAATACCAGATGTAATTATTCTTGCTGTTTGTGTGTTTAAGCTATAATGTGGTTTAGGTGCTGCCATATTTTTATAGATTCACTATCATCAGCTTTTTAATAATAAAATGTAACACCCAATGGTTACATATAATCCTCCTCTTCTCTCTTCAGATGCACTTTTGAAATATCTGAACCCCGTCCCTGCAAATCCTGGGCCACCTGTTGCAGACATCTCCATCTCAGCACCGCCCAGCGATTCCGCATCAAGCACACCTCTTCCCTCCACTTCAGCACCGCCCAGCGATTCAGCATCAGTTTACAAATTCCAGGGGCACCAGGTGAAATCTTGCCTAGGGCAGCAAATTGGCCAGGGACGAACGAAGTTAACCTGCTCTCAGGTTAACTTCGTTCAATAGGGTGCCAGATTTCTATAGAGCCTTCCAGGCGAAAACCCGGCTAAAACACACCGCAAACGGGTCTTAATATGTAGCGGAAAAACACCAAAACGGGCAACACCAGCCACCTGTGTCGCGCCGCCGTCCGCCGCATGCGTGACGCGTCATCAAAAAAAAATAAATAAATAAAGCACGGAGGCGACGGCAACATGTAGTAAGGCGTATGATCATTTAAATTCATTCATGTAACTTGTTTGTTGAACCTGCCTGGTCTATTTTCCCAGGATTCCAATATTCTGTTTTAGCATGTGGACAATGGAAAATTATTAAAATTTAAAAACGTTTTCACCTTAATGATTACTGTCCTGTTTTTCTTTGAATAATTCCTCATTAAAAAAGACCATTCAAGCAGCACGTTTGTCCTCATGTTCTTGAGAATGTACTGTAGGGTTGAAAGCTGCAGCTGCTACTAGTGTGGAGTGAATGGACAGCAACAAAGCATTAAAGCAACAATGTCCCCTCAATGCCAATGTAAACCCTGGTTGGATAAGGATTAAAAATTGGATATGAAAATTAAATCTGATGCATAGCTTCATTGTTAAAACTGATAAAATAATTGCTGTCTGTGATTCTACTGTATATGGGCTGTGGCAATAATTTTGAAAAATAATAGCTCGCAACAACATATGGAAAAAAAGAACTATGAACTAGTTCATTTTTGGAACTGTGAACTTAGTTCAAAATTTTGAAGTTTGAACTATGAACTGAACTAGTTCATTTTAAAATTTGTGAACTGAACTTTGAACTAGTTCTTGTAGAAAGTGAACTTTCCCAACACTGATGATAAGTGATATACACAACTGTTACAATCTTAAATACTTTCATATTCACAACAAGATGCCTGATACACAATGAAGATCCCACAAATATACAATAAAAATGAGCATGCACACATCATATCTGCCCCGTACACAATAAAAGTGCACTATAAGTAAATATATTGAACGCGCTCATTCACAATGTGTATTTACACACAAAAATGAATATATACTTTGCTTTAGTGACGCAGTGCGTTGTGCGAGTGTTTTCTTAAAGTAAAGACTTTTTCATTGCCCCCGAAAGTTGTGCGATTGCAACAAGAAGGCATGTTAATTTACCAGCGTAAAGTTAGAAGCATTCAAACATTTGTGATTAATAGCCGTCAGTAGCCTTTTCTGGGCCAGGCAGTTCTCTATCTGTTGCAGAAAGGAAGATGACTCTTTAGAGACGTCACTAAAGTGCAAACCTGAAGAGACGTGCTGAAAGAATAATTAACAACTTCACAGATATGGCACTGGCTTGGAGCAGACAGGGCAAACTATAGATATTGCTTTTAAATTTATTAATGGTTGTAGTATTGTGGTCAGGACAAAATAAAGCAGCGAAAACTACTGCTACTATACATCTAATTAATGGCCTGCTGCCACTAACTCTTTTCCTATTCTCTATAAAGAAGATTGGTACCCTGGGATTTTGGTATAACCCATGTTAACCATTAGTACCTATAGCACTCTTACTCCCTGTGTATTAACAAGCTTTTATTTTGTAAAAATACACTCAGCTGTTCTTCTGCCAATAAACCACATCACCTTAACAGATTATAGGCCCAAACAAACAGACATCAAGGCACCAAAGCAAAGACGCGTGTGATGTGCTGGAGTGGACAAGGCAAAAGTCAACGTTGAGCAGAAGTGAATTACTTGGCAAATAAAAGAAACGTGAAGTATTGTATTACATGGAGTATACTGGAAGAAAATGAGACAGTCGAACTGGCCCAATTAAGGCAATTAAGGGTAAACAAGCACTGGAAGGAAAACAGGTCTATGCACTTAAAACAGACATAAATCTAACAAATACAAGGGCTTTTGGTGCATGTTAGGGCATTTAAAACCATAGGTTGACAGTAAACCTATTGTTTACTTAGTAAAACTATAAAGCATAGCGTCAGTCAGTGTTGTCAGTGTTCGAGCAAACAGCTCTGTCCACGGTTCTGAATCAACAGCTTAGGCTTACATCATGCAAATCATGATAACAAAAACAGAGTGACTCACATAACAATCATAAAAAAATACATCAATATTAAATAGGATTAGGGCCAATCCTCACAAACGCACAGATCAAGTAGGTAATTCCATGATTCTTACCTCGGCGAGCAACAGGCTTTTGCCTCCATGCATACTGTACATCCTAACTTCTGATTTTTGGAATAGAGCCATGTATTCCTGATTCTCCACTCACTCCATTGCTTTGTTGTCCAGTTGAAAGGTGTTGCATGATCGCCTGGTCCGCTGCAGGTCGCAGCGGTGGTTTCTGGCGCTAAATTCTCGCTATCCTCGGTGCTGGTGCTGTCACTAGCAGCAACTTCTAGCGCGGCGGCGGTATCACTGGCAAGCTAGTTGTAGCTGGTGCGCTCTCATCACTCCTCTTCGTTTGTTTTATAAATTCAAATTGACTGAGGTTTGGCTGCTTTCTTTTTGACATTCTTATTAGTATCCACAGAGTGTTCCAAAAAACGAATAAAGTATGTTTTGAACTTGAAGTTAAGCTAACATTCAAATAGCAACTCAGTGAGAAGTTCAAGTAGTGACGAACGTAGTAATTTCAGTGCAGCGCCACGCATGGATGGTCACAGCAGGAGACACAGCGGAAAATAGTGTTGAAATAGCAACATTGACACATTTTAATATTGGCATCATTTATTTCAGGAACCTTAATGTACAGAAAATCAAAATCTATACTGGCCCAATTAAAATGGACAGTGTTTTAGAGCTCCCTAAATGTCTCAAAGTAGGCTTTCAGACCCAGGTCTAACAAATACAAGGCACAATTTGTAGCCCAAGGATGTACAACCATGAAGCAGGAACTGACTATAGAGAGAGTGACATTCTCACCCACCGCTGACATGACAAGAGTCCTGAAGCAGAAGGAAACACAGGAGGACCTGATCATCCATCAAATAGAAGTAAAGACAGCTTACCTGCACACACCCATTGACTGTGAGATTTACATAGAACAACCCCAAGGTTATGAACAAAACAGGTGAAAAAAATGCTATGTAGACTAAACAAATCTTTCTACAGTCTCAAATAATCAGGCAGAAACATCTAAGTGAGAATGACTTGTACAGAATGCTGCAGATCATTGTGTGTAAATTAATTTTTTTCTACTGCTTAGGTTCCATAAGGGGTCGTGGGTGACTGGAGCCTATCCCAGCAACTTAGGGACTTTAGACATAGACAGTGACAGACAATCATTCACTCTCACATTCATTCACTAGGGACACTTTAGAGTTTCCAGTTGACCTATACATGCATGTCCTTGGGTGGTGGGAAGAAGCCAGAGTACCCTGAGAGAACCCACTATAAACTGGAAAAGGACATGCAGACTCCTCACAGAAAGGCTGGAGTCGGGTTTAAACTCACAACCTTCTTGCTGTGAGGCAGGAGGACTATCCATCCATCCATCCATCTTCTACTGCTTATCTGGGGCCGGGTCGCGGGGGCAGCAGTCTAAGCAGAGATGTCCAGACTTCCTTCTCCCCAGACACTTCCTCCAGCTCTTCCGGGGGGATACTGAGGCGTTCCCAGGCCAGCCGAGAAACATAGTCCCTCCAGCATGTCCTAGGTCTTTCCCGGGGTCTTTCTCCTCCCGGTGGGAGATGCCCGGAACACCCCCAGAGGGAAGCGTCCAGGAGGCATCCAAAACAGATGCCTGAGCCACCTCAGATGGCTCCTCTCGATGTGGAGGAGTAGTGGCTCTACTTTGAGCTTCTCCCGAGTGACCAAGCTCCTCACCCTATCTCTAAGGGAGCGCCCGCCACCCTACAAAAGAAAGCTCATTTCAGCCGCTTGTATCTGGGATCTTGTTCTTTCGGTCATGACCCAAAGCTCATGACCATAGGTGAGAGTAGAAATCAAGATCTTACAGCTCAGCTCCTTCTTGACAGACCGGTACATCGACTGCAGAAGCTGCACCAATTCTTCTGTCAATCTCACGCTCCTATCTTCCCTCACTCATGAACAATACCCCAAGATACTTGAACTCCTCCACTTGAGGCAAGAGCTCTCCACCAATCTGAAAGGGGCAAGCCACTCTTTTCCGACTGATGACCATGTTCTCTGACTTGGAGGTACTGATCCTCATCCCAGCCGCTTCACACTTGGCTGCAAACCGTCCCAGTGCACACTGAAGGTCCTGGCTTGATGGAGCCAACAGGACAACATCATCTGCAAAAAGCAGAGACGAGAGGGTGTTCATAAAGGGTGTTTTGAACCACTCTATGTCTGGCCCGTCACGTATGACCTGTTTGCCTTGGGTGACCATACCAGGGGCATATAGCCCCCGGCAACATAGCTCCTAGGATCATTCGGGCACTCAAACCCCTCCACCTCAATAAGGTTGCAGTTCAAGGAGAAGCAGGAGCACTAACCACTCAATACTGTGTGTAATTATGAATATTAATAAATAATATTCCAATCTTACCCTTCCTGTTTTCACAATATCTCTTATGAAATGGTATTTCACATCAATGTGTTTGCATCTATGTCCGTTTACAGGATTTCGGACATCGGCCTCTCCTGCGCTCACACATGTGCTTTGGTGCCTCAGTGTCTGGGTGTCTGGGCCCATAACCTGTTATGGTGTTGCAGCAGAACAACTTGATGTGTGTAATATAAATCAAGATTCAGTCAGTCTTCTCTTTAGCCTCTGTTGGGCTGTGACAAAGTGGGTTTGTCCCATAATTCACCTTTAGTTTATGTATTTGTTCATTTCATGCATGTGTTAATTTTTAATCAATGCCATCTCAACAATACAGTTAAACTAAACTATCCCGGGTTTGTTTTGTTTAGTTTGTATTTAGTTCTCCAATTAATTAGCACACAACACATAGTTCTGTTAAATATGTTTTTTTATAAATTGGTTTTGTAAAGTTGGTACATTTTAGTTAGTTATTCCTCTACAAACTTACCTGGTCCACTACATGGTTAGATCAAAGAGAGGGAGGGCCTTGTGTCGGCCATCTTTATAACCTTAGGGTAAGGTCATGGGCTAGACCATGTGGAGGGGAAATCTGGATTTTATTTTGAGTTTAATGTATTTGTGTATTGTGATTAAGTTCTTTGTGTTTGTAGTCTTAGTTAAACACTGTTATAATGTATGGGACTTAAATCATCTCAAAGATGCTAACAGTCTTGGCCTTACCTTAAAGTCAGTAATACCAGTCCAGGGGAGGGGCCTTACCTGCTGGGAGAGTATAAAAGCTGACTAGGAGTAGTTGAAGGAAAGGAGTGTAGCCTGGTATATGTGGGGTGTTCCGCAGTTTGGTTAATATCTGTTGCTTTTGAATTAGTTAAGCTCAGTTATGTTGCTCAGTTATATTTACATATGTTCCGTTATATTTACATATGCCCATGTGGGGGCATATTTATTATGAATGCAGTGGTTACCACCGGCCACCAGGGGTCACTAGTGGTTAAGATGGGTTGAGGCTGAGCTCAGTTAGGAGTCGGCCACATTGCTTTTGTCTTACAGTTGTAGATGTCACTGTGGTTGTATTAAGCTGTTCTGAAGAAGAGTGGTTAGCTCCAGCTCATTTTGTTATGTGTATATGTTTGCAGGGCTTCTTCATCTCTGTCATTAAACATACAGTTTGACATTGAGGAGTGTATTTCTTCATGAAGAAGCCATAGTTGTCGTGAAGTACTGTGTTCCTGGCTGCGCCTTCAAGTCCGATGCCGTGTCTGAAGCCCTCGCCATTGCCCTGCTGACTAATCATGGTTTTAACCATCAAAGCCCGCCTGTCATGGCTGCGCTAGCCCATGTCCAAGCTCCTCAGGGCCCGAAACTCGACCGGCATAAAGTTGACGTTGGCGTGTCGATAGAAGTATGGAATGTGTTCACCCGTCGTTGGGACGTCTTTCGCACCGGCTCAGATATAGGCACAGGCCCTGTTCCAGCTATTTCAGTGCGCTGGGCCTGAACTTGTAGACCGCCTGCTGAAAGTCAATCCCGCCTCCTCCGGACCCTTGACGGACCCACCACCGCTCCCGCTCCCTTCCAGTGGCCACATGCATCCAAGCTACTTCAATTATACCAGGAACGTGACAAAACTTTTCGTTCCTTCACTGCCAGAATACGGGGTAAAGCGGAGACATGTGCCTACAGTGCAGTATGTGAGTGCGGCAAGAATGTGGACTATACTGACCACATTATTCGTGACGTTTTGATCGACTCGGACACTGGGAATACCTGACGTCCTGACCAGACCAGTTAACGATGTGATCGCACTTGTGGAAAACAAAGAGATGGCTCGAAATGCTCTCCCGTCACACACCCTATCGGCCCTGTCGTTGTTCCAGCGCCTAAAGAAAAGTCCACATACCAGTCCTGCCCCAACCCCAGCCCTAGCGGACAGGGCCAAGGAAGCTTCTTGCCCCGATTGTAAAGGCACCTTTAAGGTTTTCACGGAGGGTTCTCGTGGATGGAATACCAAGCCGCACCAGATTTGCATTGACTGCTATAGTGCCCGCCGGCGGAAGAGGTGACCACAGCCATTGACTGGCGGTCAACAGGCTGCCATGGAGTCAGAGCCAATCTCCCAGATTTATTCAGTTCAATCTGGAGCCCGCCCTGGCCGATGTTGTGTGAGCCGGCGCCGGCGTAGCGCTCCAACATCGCACAGCAGTGTCACCAGACCTTTACCCGTCAAACTTGAGCACCACATTTTTTCGAAAGGCGTACGGAGACGCGCTAGGATGAGAGACCAACCCGAGTGTCTGTCACCGTCAAGAGCATGTCACACCGTGGCTATCGTACCTCTGCACTGGCAGCAGAGAGTCTACGATGACCTTCAGCGGGACAAGGCCCTCGGCGCCATTGAACGTGTCCCGTACGACGAACCGGTTACATGGTGCCATCGTATGGTTGTCACTCGGAAGCACGACGGCTCTCCCCGCAGGATGGTGGACCTCTCACGTCTCCACAAGTTCTGCCAACGTGAGACATTCGCCACCGGGTCCCCATTCCACCTTGCACGCCGTATACCCAAGAACACCTGGAAAACTGTCACTGACGCGTGGAACGGCTACCACAGTGTGTCTCTGCAGGTATCGGATCGTCCTCTGACCACCTTTATCACGCCCTTCGGCCGCTGGCGCTACACCAGGGCGCCACAAGGCTTCCTATCATCAGGTGATGGCTACAATAGCCGTTTTGATGCTGTCCTCTAAGACTACAAGCGCAAGAAACGTTGCGTAGAAGACACAATTTACTATGACACTGACTTGTGCGGGACCATTGACTTTCTAGCATGTGTCGGTCGGTCAGGCATCGTGCTGAACCCCACCCCTGACACCACTACGGATATAAGAAGCTGGTTCGGCCTGGTTAAGCCATTCCTCAGCCCGCGCTGCAAGTTTTCCTGGTCCTCCAAACTAGAGGAAGCCTTCCAGACCTCCAAACAAAAAAGAAAGTGTCTTCAGCCATTGAATGAAAAAAGCACTCCTGCCTCACCAGCCAAGGATCCTCCTCTGACCATGACACCATCAACACCTCCACCACTGAAATTGACCCTCCCAATAGGACCCTGGATGCCCCCCCAGTAACATCAACACTTTCTGCGGACCTCACCATCTCTGTCCCATCCCCGGATTCACCAATGGGATTTCCAGATCACCTGGAAATTTTGGTAAAATCTGGAATTAGGATGATACCGCTTACACCTAATTTGGCCAGGTCACGGGTACTGTCATCATCCCTAAAAACATCACCCCCAATACCACCTAGGAGTACCACTTCTCCACCTCAGCCACTACCTAGAGTCCAATGCACCTCTGTCAGACCCCCTCCCCCCCCTCCTCCCAGACCGCCTCCTCCCAGACCAGCTCCAAAAGCTTTGACTAGCATCAAGGCTACTATCAGCAATTAGGACACTGAGGGCCTCTGCTGTTCTAGGACTTTTCGTCATAGTAAAACACTTTAACCCGAGACCCTGGGAGAGCACACTCCCCCCTAGCTCCAGAAGTCGCAGATTGAAGAATAGGATAACAGTTAGATTGTCTAATCAGACAAATCTGGTTAAAATCCCCTGCAAACAGATAAAGTCAGGTCCTGCTCAAACGGACTTGAAACTTGCAGTGTTCAATGTCAGGTCTTTGGGAAACTAATCTTTTTAATGATTTCATAACTTCAAATACGCTTGATTTTATGTTTTTAACAGAAACATGGTTAGACAGCAAGACTGGAAATGCGGTATTTATTGAATCCACCCCATCAAAATTTTTATCCAAAATGTGGAAAAACAAAAAGGGTGGTGGTGTATGTGCCTTTCTTAGGGATATTATTCTTATCCAGAAGCTATCACTTGGAGAGTTTTCATCATTTGAGTATGTGTCATTCAAAATGGAGTTGAAGTTTTCTCCATCTATTTTATATGTAGTTCTTTACAGTAGTTCTCTACAAACCACCCCAACAATGTCATGATTTTATTGATGAGTTTACTGAAATGCGGTTATCTGCACAGAATTTGAACAAATAGTCATATCAGGTGATTTTAATGTGCATGTGGATAATGTTTGTGACAGAAATGCCAAAGAACTTTCTACTATTCTCTTTTGGTCTTTGTCAGCATGTTAATGAGCCGACCCATAACAGAGGTCACACTCTGGACCTAGTCATTACTAAAGGTGTTCATATTTCAGATGTCACTGTGATTGATGTTGCTCTATCTGATCATTCAGATCAGATAGAGCATTCATGTGTCTTTTTCCATATGTCCATAATTCCAAAAGTTGCTGTTGGACCTACTGTACATAAGAGACACATTAATGATGACACCAGGACACAGTTTATGGAGGCAATCAAGTCTGAAAATGCCTCATCAGGTCAAGTTGATGATTTGTTGAATTGTTATACTTCAGGTGTTGTAAATGTTATGGACATCATTGCACCTGTTAAGGTTAAAGTGATCAGAAAGAGGCAGAAGGCTTTGTGGAGCAATGCTCACTCTGTCAGGGCACAGAAAAGGGAATGCCGAAAAGCCGAAAGAAAATGGCGTAAATTGAAACTCTTAATTCATTATGAGGTATACAAAGAAAATTTGCATATTTTTAATCGAACTTTTCAAAAAGCAAGAGAAATATTCTTCTCAGAGATCATCAACAACACCAGTAACAACTCACGTGTCAGATTAACGAACCTTTCCTCCAGAATTAGTTTCCACCACTAAATGCAATGAGTTTGCATTGTTTTTCAAGGACAAGGTTCAAGGCATTAAACATGCAATACCATCCAAAGGGCATACAACAACACTGCAGCCACCTTGGAGACACTTGGTTGGGTTAACACATTTTACACCCATTAATGACAGAACAATTGAAAAAACTGTCTCCAACTTGAGTTCATCCACCTACTGCCTCGATGTTTTACCCACTAGATTTCTAAAATCAGTACTAAGCAGTTTGTTACCAGAACTCACTGATATAGTCAATAATTCCTTACAGTCTGGAACATTTCCAAGGGCCTTAAAAACTGCTGTCATTAAGCCTCTCCTAAAGAAGAGCAGTCTTGATGCTGCACTGCTCAACAACTATCGGCCCATATCAAACCTGCCGTTTTTTGGGAAAAAGTTGTATATCAGCAACTTAATGACTTTCTATTACTTAACAACTGCTTTGATCCTTTTCAGTCTGGATTGAGCCCCCATCACAGCACCGAGACTGCACTTATCAAAGTCACAAATGACATACATCTGAACACTGACGTGGGCGAAGTCTCTGTCTTAGTTCTGATGGACTTGAGTGGTGCGTTTGGACCATGGAATTCTGTCACAAAGATTAGAGGAATGAATAGGTATCACTGGAACTGCCCTTAAATGGTTTCAGTCCTATCATGAAGACAGGAAGTACTTTGTTTCAGTTGGTAACTGTGTATCAGACCAAATGGCCCTGACATGTGGGATTCCACAGGGGTCCATCTTGGGAACTCTATTATTCAATCTCTACATGCTTCCTTTAGGCCAGTTAATACGCAGCTGTGGCGTATCCTACCATAATTATGCAGATGACACTCAGATTTACATTTCACTCACAGCAGGTGAAAATAGACCAATCCATTCACTGTGTCACTGCATCGAACAGATTGACATGTGGATGCAAAATAATTTTCTCCAACTGAACAGAGACAAGACTGAACTTTGGGCCACAGAAACAAAGAGAAAGAGTCAGCAATCACCTCGAGTCTCTTTCTCTAAAATCTAAAAATCAGGTTAGAAATTTGGGGGTCATCGTGGACTCAGACTTGAATTTCCACAGTCACATTAAGTCAATTACATCATCTGCATTTATCACCTTAAAAACATTCCCAGAGTCAAAGGGATGATGTCTCAACCAGACTTAAAGAAACGTATCCATGCTTTTATCTCCAGCAGGTTAGATTACTGTAACGGCCTGCTCACTGGTCTCTCAAAACGAGGGTTAAGACAGCTGCAGCTTATTCAGAACTCAGCTGCTCGGGTTCTCACCAAAACCAGGAAGTACAACCACATCCCGCCAGTTTTAAAGTCTCTGCACTGGCTTCCTGTTGCTCAGAGAATATACTTTAAAACAGCACTGCTGGTTTACAAGTCTCTAAATGGCTTAGCACCAGAATATATCTCTGACATGCTAGTTACTTATGAACCTCCTCGGACTCTGAGAACATCTGGGACAGGCCTTCTGCTCGTGCCCAGAGTTAGAACTAAACAAGGTAAAGCAGCGTTTAAGTTTCATGCAGCAAAAATCTGGAACAGCCTCCCAGATGAAGTAAAACAAGCCTCAACTTTAACAATGTTCAAGGGGAGGTTAAAAACCTTCCTCTTTAGCTCTGCCTACACTACAACTTAAAGTGTTTTTTATCTGCACTCTTCTTTTAAAATGTTTTAAATTTTTCTAATATTTCTTAATCTAAATCTTGTAAATTGCACTTGTAAAAAAAGCACTTTGAGTTACCCAGTGTATGAATTGTGCTATATAAATAAAACTGCCTTGCCCTTGCCTTGTCATGATGTCTCAACCAATCCATGCTTTATCTCCAGCAGGTTAGATTACTGTAACGGCCTGCTCACTTCTCTTTAAACGAGCAAGACAGCGCAGCTTATTCAGAACTCAGCTGCTCTCACCAAAACCAGGAAGTACAACCACATGCCAGTTTTAAAGTCTCTGCACTGGCTTCCTGTTGCTCAGAGAATATACTTTAAACAGCACTGCTGGTTTACAAGTCTCTAAATGGCTCTAGCACCAGAATATATCTCTGACATGCTAGTTAAATATTATGAACCTCCTCAGTTGAGAACATCTGGGACAGGCCTTCTGCTCAGTTTCAGAGTTAGAAATAATCACTGGGAAATGATGAGGTTAGTTTCATGCAGTCAAAATAATAAAACTCAGATATCACACACCAATTTAACAATGTTCTTAAAATACTGATTATTACCTCATTTGTCGTGTGTGGACTATATTCCATAGGGTTGCACAAATCCCTCTGCTTAGACAGTGACATCACTATTTTGGATTTACATTTAGTACAAAGTGTGTGTGTGTGTGTGTGTGTGTGTGTGTGTGTGTGTGTGTGTGTGTGTGTGTGTGTGTGTGTGTGTGTGTGTGTGTGTGTAAAGCTACGTTGACTTATGTTATTCATACAATACCTACTCACAAATAAACATCAAAAACAAAACTGGCTGCAATGAATTTCTGTGCAAAACAGCTTTCACTACAAACACTTCCACACAAGAACATTTTGATAGAAAACAAAAAATATTTAAAGTAGCTAAAACTAGAATAAATAAAATGGAAATGTCTACATACTATTACTACTGTAAACTTTGCAAATAGGACATCAGCCCCTTCAAGTCAATGAACAATAACAAAGTGGGCTGCAATGAATGTCTGTGCAAAACAGCTCTTAGTGAAAAATGTCTATACAAGAACAGTATCACAAAAGAACATTTTTAATGTCCTACCCAATGACAGAGGCACGCAGGGTTTTTTTTCCACTGGAGTACTCACGTGAAGGATGTTGCACAACTAATAACTAATATCATCACTATTTTGGGTTTACATTTAGTACAAAGTGCGCCTCCCTCTATAACTGTTCTGTGTGTGTGTGTGTGCTCATGTGTGTGTGCATCTGTGTGAGACACGCATAGGAAAAAGAACGACAGTGTGTGTGTGTGTGTGTGTGTGTGCTCCCATCGTTCATGTTTGTGAGCCGTTCAAAAGAATCGGTTATGTTATTCATACAACTCTAGTGCACAATTTCCACCTCCAACATTGCCAAAGGACAATGAACACCATTCTGGACTAAATGAGTATAGTTTATCAGAACTTAAATAAATATACACTATATTAACATGCCAAAATATATACAACCTGATATATAAAAAGTAACAAAAGCAGAGAGCAACAATATTATCATCAACAAAAGAATATTAAGAATATTATACAAATAAAATATAGAATAAATATTCTAAATAACACAAATTCTTCATCACACAAATGTGAAAAAACACTAAAAGAAGGCATAGGCCCAGAACAGAAAACAAACTAAACAGAAAACAAACTAAAACCTGACCTTTCTTGCCTTCCTTGATGCAAAATCATCAACAATCTGCTCCCCTATTAAGTGATTGATACTGATGACGGCAAGTCCAGTGAGCCGATCCTGGGACATGGTGGACCTCAGGTATGACTTGATCAACTTCAGTTTTGAAAAGCTCCTCTCTGCTTGAGCCACAGTGACTGGCAGAGTAAGTGCAATCCTGAGAGCAGTCCAAAAGTTGGGGTAGATCTCCGATAGATCCTTATCATCCATAAAAGTGATAAGCTCAAGGAGGCTCATGGTCTTTGATGGCAGGTCAGGGAAGTTCTTAATTTCCTGCACAAGCTCTTTACTGTCCAAATCAGAGTGCCCCTTAAAGTGCAGTGTGGTGGCAAGTGCCTCACATTGATCCGTCAGCTCCACGTCTGCAAGACTTGGGAAAGTGGTCAAAACTCAGAATTTCTTTCCCACATTTTCCAATGTGGAAAATCTCTCTTTTATGGCTGACGTCGCTGCATCAACGACAACATTGAAGAATTCAACCTCCAACTTCCTAAGTGCTTCACTGAAAGGCTCATCATGTGATTCATATGAGAAGTGGCGCTTTGTGGACCTCAGTCTTTTTTGTTTTAATACAGCCTCCACATTCATATCTTCACAAATCTCTTTGCCCGCCATCTGTGCAGTCACACAAATGTGAAAAAAACACTAAAGAAGGCATAGGCCCAGAACAGAAAACAAACTAAACTGCAGAAAACACTCCTCAGACAAAGACTGGGCCTCAGCCTTTATAGCAGGGTCTTTGGTGTGGTCTCTAAAGCCTCTCTCACGGCAGCTCCCTGGTACCTCATGGGCCGACGCTCTTGACCTTGCTCTCCCACCTTGTTTCTGCCCACATCTTTAAGGTGATGCTCACATGGTTCCTTAGTATGGCCCATCTTTGGGTGGAGGCTGAAAATAATGTGTACAGCTTTGCAGGACACCAAAGTAACTTAAAGCATCAACAGATCCTTAGCAGCATCACACACAACTAAATTCAATGTATGTGCCCCACATGGCACAAACAGAGCTCGGGGATTCTTTTCTAAGAGTCTGGCTTGAACTCCCTTATTTCTGCCTTTCATGTTTTCCCCCGTTGTCATAAGACTGTCCTCTGCAGTCTTCAAAAGGAATTCCCAACTCCTCAAGTCTCGTCAGGATCATGGATTCCAAGTGCTGGCCTGTGGACTCCTCTGCCTCCAAAAATCCCATAAAATGTTCCCTGATATGGGGCTTCTCCATCAGTGACACCACTCTAATGACCACTGACAACTGTTCTGTGTGGCTTATATCTGGGGTGCAATCCAAAATTATTGAAAAAAACTTTGCCTGCTTGATGTCATCCACTATCGCAGATATGATTTTGCTGCTCAACAAATCAATCAGCTCATTCTGCACATGATGGCCTAGGTAGCTGTTATGACTTGCTGTTCCTCTTTCGACACGGTTAAGGTGATCTTTCATGATGGGAGCAAACCTGGCTATAAGTTCGACCTCTTTGAGGAAGTTCCCATTTGATGGTGTGAACAAAGTTTCTGTGTGTCCCCTTAAAGCCAAATTTCGAATGGCCAGTGACTGCACGATAGCAGTGAGACGTGTCAGCACTGCTCTCCATCTCGCCCTTTCAGCCTCCAGAAGTGCCATCTCCTGCTTATCAATAGTTGTCCCACTTTTTAACCTCACTGACAGTTCCTTCCATGCTTTCATGCAATTGAGGTGTTCTGTACTGTTTTCATGTGATGTGAGATAATTGCTTGCATGTTTCCAATTTGCCATTCCTGCACTTGTTAAATTGATGTTCCTCTTAGAAAACAATTTGCAGCAGAAGCAAAAGAGGCTGTTGTTCCTAATTGAATAAATCGGTGGTGCCATCACTCAACTAAAACAAAGCCTGGTGGCACCTTACTTGGTCCTTCCAGCTCAGTCCGAATCCTGTCAGTCAGAGACTGTCAGTCTGCAGTCTTCAAAGGACTCATCCTCACCAGTGGGGCTCAGTGGGGTTCAGCTCCAGGCATTTCTATCAGCTGGCATATTGGCATTTTACTCAAAACACATAGCAGTGAAAAACATAGTCCTACTCATAAATTATCAGAAATATTAAAATTACATTTAATTGCAGTTTTCCAGCTGTCTTGTAGCCCACACACACACACACACACACACACACACACACACACACACACACACACACACACACACCTGAAAACTCATGCTGGGGAGAAGTAGAGGCAAAGAGGTCTTCATCCTCAATATCAGATATTTGTGGAGACCAATGTGTAGCAGAGGAGGTGGTTGGCTCATCCTGAAGAGTTGAGACCATTCCAGAAGAGGCCTGTGTACTGTAACACTGGTAATGTAATGTAAGTCGCTTTGGATTCCCTGCTAAATGAATAAATGTAAATGTAAATGTGTAGTGTGTGGTTGGCTCATCCTGACCAGTGGCAGTTGAATTGCATTTGAAATCAAAAGACCACAGGATAATGAGGTCAAATTGACATAATAGAAGGGTTACATAAACATGCTCTTACACACTAAATGTATGTCATTACACTGCTATATCCTCCTTTCAGACCTCCAGAAAAAACATTTATTTATTTATTTTGACAGTTCCTTCCATGCTTTCATGCACATTGTTTACAGTTTTCATAGAAACAAATGGTAAAAAAATATATTGACTCAGTTGTTTAAAAAATAAAATGACTTTAAATTATATGTATAGGCAAAAACAATGGGATTTTATTTTTTAATCACCAAAAACGTTTTGGGTTTCAGGATATTTTAATTTGTATATTAATCTAACTTTCATGAAAGACCTATTAGCTCTTTGGTAACTGCCTCAAATTCTATGCATGACACACTTTTAGTTAGGACTTGTAAAACTATACTTAGGAAACTATACTTAGCACACTGTGTAGCAAATAAATAGCAAATGTGTGTCTTTACCCTACAGATTTGAAAATGCCGTTAGTTATTTACAGAGCCTAACGTTAAACCAACAGATGGAAATGATAACTGAACTTGTAACAGTTTTATTGCAAAGCACAATATTAAATTAGATCTCATTAGTGAGTTGAAACCAAATTATTGTTGTATAAGCATAGCAAGCATCATTAGCAAAAAGGCTAACAAACAGTTATACCCACCACCAATTAACGTCATTAGCCCTTTATTCATGAAATGGAGAGAGAGAGAACATAGTTGCATACCTTTATCTTTTGCTCATTTATCCTCTTCTTCTTTTCTTTTTTTTCGAAATTGGGCACCTGATGGCTTTGACCTTTTTTTATCCATCTCTGTTTATTTGGCACGACGCCGCACTCGACAATCAACAGATTTCCCATCCCCCCAACTGTCACTCACGACCAGAAGTCAAGACTAAACCAATTCACCTTGATGACCGCATAATTGTTTTGTATTACCTAGTTTCATTTGCAGGAACT
Source organism: Perccottus glenii (assembly GCA_024416835.2). Lineage (NCBI taxonomy): Eukaryota > Metazoa > Chordata > Actinopteri > Gobiiformes > Odontobutidae > Perccottus > Perccottus glenii. The sequence continues at coordinate 621,895 of JALDQB020000023.1, read as the reverse complement.
ATAGGCCTGTATTATAACATTATGAATGAAATGTGCGTTATTTGGAAGAAAGTTGAGGTGTGTGACTGATTTTAGTCTATTATTATTAATTATATTATTAGTGTGGATCCCCGTCCACCCTACCCCCCGCCCTGTCCGTTCCATTTGAGAGAGACCCAGAGGTGAAATGTCACCCGCGCCTCGCGCCCCACCCACTTTTACACTTCTCTCACAACACAAACACACAGCTTCTGTGCATGCATGGTACATGTCATTTGCAGCAAGCAGGGGCGCCGGCAACTGCAGGGAGCGCCAATTTGCCAATTACACACACAGTGAAATTATATAAATGATGAAAAACGCCATGACGCAGAGGAATTTTTTTTTATTAATCTGCTCGTGCTGCCGCCCCCAATGTAATTGCCGCCCCGGGCGGCTGCCCGGTTCGCCCGTGCCCAAAACCGCTACTGCCTACTCCAACAGCATTGTGGATGCACCTCTGGGATCCCGGACTGTTGCCCAGGTGGATGGAGGATCACCCTAGCTGGTTCGCGTTTCTTGTCCTCAGCAGAACAACGTTATGCAGCTATTAAGGGAGAGGTCCTGGCCGTGGCTTGGGGCCTTGAGCAGACAAGGTATTTCACGCAGGGATGCGACAACCATGTCGTGGTGACCGATCATAAATCTCTGGTGAAGATCTTCGGTGACCGTACGCTAGATGAGATAAATTCTCGCCTATACAGGCTCAAACAGCGTACTCTCCCATGGCGCTTTGACATTGTACACCTACCTGGCAGAAGCAACCACGCAGCTGATGCAACCTCGAGGCTTCCCTCCCCCTCCGGCTCAGCAAACGGCCTCTCACTAGGATCGCATAGCATACAGTGAAGTCAGCACTTATGGCGTCAATCCGCGAGGATGCGCATGAACTTGGAGCCATCTCATGGTCCCTCCTCGCCCAAGAGACAGCAGCTGATGCGTGCCTTGCCCACCTCTTACACCTCATTGAGCATGAAGGTGGGATTGACGTTAACGACCCTACCGTCGGATCTATTGCCAGTCTGTGAGTCTATCTATGCGCAAGATGGCATCCTGTTATATTGTGATTGTGTTGTGGTACCTCCGTCTCTGCACGAAAGGATCCTTTGTCACCTTCATGCCGCTCACCAAGGGGTTTTGGCAATGGAGCAGCGGACCCGTGCCATAGTCTATTGGCCCGGGATGTCGAAGGACATCCAAGCCTTGTGCATTCTGTAACCGAAATGCTCAGTCACAGGCGGCCACACCACCCCTTCCGTCTTCACCTCCGTCCACCCCTTTTGAGGCAATATTTGCTGACTTCTTTGACTACGGGGGCTGCCACTACTTAGTTGTCGGGGACCAACTCTCAGGTTGGGTAGAGGTCCTGTGCTCCACAACAGGCACCGACTTAGTGGGCTCGGCTAACCTGGTTTGCCATCTTTGTACGTTCTTCGCTACTTTTGGCGTTCCAGATGAACTATCGAGCGATGGTGGTCCAGAGTTTACTGCGAGACACACAGAGGGTTTTCTCCGCTTGTGGCATGTCAGACATCGCGTGTCCTCAGTCGGTTTTCCACAGTCAAATTGGAGAGCGGAAGTTGCTGTATAGTCTGCCAAGCGCCTCCTGATATCCAACTCTGGACCAACTGGCAGCATGACCGCTTCCTGCGTGCTATGTTGCAGTTGTGTAACACACCCGACCCCAATTGCAACCTCTCGCCTGCGCAGACCATATTTGGCCGCCCCCTTCGGACTCGTTTTCTTTTCTTACAGACTGGAGAAATTCTCAAACCCACATGTGCGACCCATGGCGCCAGGCATGGGCTGCGAAGGAGGATGCCCTCTGAACCAGGATATCCTGTACAGTTGAGTCTCTAAGGACTCATTCGAGACCA
>JALDQB020000023.1:0-15000 GCA_024416835.2 Perccottus glenii | reverse complement strand
GTCCAAATGGGAAATGCAGAAGTGCTTATCGTCATTTGGGAATTCATCACCCACAAAGAGAGTGAGAAGCGCTAAATATTAAAGAGGCTTTCACAGACTTGGACTTATCAGTAAATATCTTGTTTCAATTAAAGTATTACAAAAAATCTTTCTTCATGATCTGGTCTTTGGAGCTGTCGCCTTTGTCAGGAAAATCTCCATTTGGATTTAAACTAGTTCGACTCTGAATTTAGTTCAGGTTTAATTAGGGAATGTAAATTTGAAATATTAAATAATATCCATTTTAGCTGTATATGCACTGTCAGCTGTACACCAGGCATCTCTTTTTAAGTTGTTTTGTATAGGGACACTTATTTGCTGGACTGCATGGGAATTCTGTTCAAACCAGTAAGTATAAGTATGTCACAACTCATGTGTCCAAAAGTGAGTCCAGATGCTTTTACGACAACCTTTTTTTTGTCACAACTCACGAGTAAGGGAAAGAGCTTAGCTGAGTTGATGGTCTTTTTCCATTCCTACCAGTATCACTTATGGGCAAAGGTTGGAAGTTACTAAGTAGATCCTAGTAGTAGTATCTGTACATTACTTGAGTATTTATTTATCTGGCCACTTTTTACTTTTACTTTACTTTTGAACACAACTATCTGTACTTTCTACTACTTTTACAACTGTGGTGGAAATTATTTGGAATAACTTGTGTGAGAAAGAAGTAAAAGCTCTTGAGCTAAACAAGTTGTCTTTGTGAAGTTTTTTCTGCAGAAGGAACGAACACAATACAGTCAGAAAATCTGTGAAGATAAGCTCCCCGAGGGGAGGATTCACTGTGCCTTATAATCAGCCAAGGACAGTCAGCTGTCTTAAACAGATTATGAAGTAGGCACAGTTCTTGTCTCTGCAGATAGCAAAGTATACCAACAGGAGACAAACGGACTTAAATGTCATGGTTATTTGTATATGTGAACAGAAATCTAAAAAAAAATATTTTCTATTACACAACTTCCGCAGATGACGACATGACGTAAAAGACGTAACTAAATTGAGAGGGAAAGTCATGTGCAAAAATAAGAAGTGTCTGTGCAGCGTGGAGTTTTCAGCAGCAATATGGAGGAAGAAAGAGAGACATTAGCCATCCATGGCAGTGTTTAAGAGGACTGTTGAGGTTGTTGGTTCTAAGAATGATTCATGACGTAGCTTACAGTTGTGTGCTCAGACATTGGCCATACCAACTTCTCAGCTATACCTTGTCAGAAACTGTGATTTTTGTTTTTTTTACCTTTTTTCAGAGAATATGTAAAAACAGTTTTAACTCATAGTTAGTGGTTGGTTGTCAAACAATACTCTTTTTAAATAAAGACAGAAACTATCCAAATGACCCTGATCAAAAGTTACTCCAGTAACTCCAGTCCAAGTTATACTCCAGTTCTTAAAACCATGTATTGCCACCTTTAACATCAATGACAGCTTGAAGTCTTTTGTGGTAGTTGTAAAGGAGTCTCTTTATTTTCTCAGATGGTAAAGCTGCCCTGTCTTTTTGGCAAAAAGCCTCCAGTTCCTGTAAGTTCTTGGGCTGTCTTGCATGAACTGCACGTTTGAGATCTCCCAGAGTGGGTCAATAATATTGAGGTCAGGAGACTGAGGCCAGTCCAGAACCTTCACTTCACTGCTTTAGCCAATGACAGGTCACTTGGCCTTGTGCTTTGAAACGTTGTCATGTTGGAACGTCAAAGTACCCCGGGCTGATGATTGCAAATTTTCCTCCAGTATTTTCTGATAACATGCTGCATTCATCTTGCCATCAATTTTGACCAAGTTTCCTGTGCCTTTGTAGCTCACACATCCCCAAAACAGTTTTAATACAAACAAAACACAGTGTCAGTTTTATGAAATGCCTGTTATCCAAGGTGGTTAATTTTACACCTGATACAGTATCTATAAGTATATGGGGTAGAATGGGTTTTGTAAAGGTTCTGGCCAAAGTTTGTTCGAAGCCAATCATTTCTGGCCCTCCAAAGGATTTTAAAACTTGATTGATTACATTATACAAATGTGTGTTCTATGGAAAATATTTCAGATTTGAATCCATCCCTCCCTAGGTTTGTTGATATTGAAAAATCAATGAAAAAAGTTCAGTCAGTTTCTAAAATGTATTGAAGAGATCTGGTTTCACTGGAGTGTGAAGAAGCTGCCGCTGTGAGTTCTTTCATCGTCTCACTTCCTCAGGCCTAGAGATAGCATCAGTCATTCTGCAGAATAAAAGTGACATCAAACACACAACGCTGCTGTTATGACCCACTGTTGCCATGTTAGCGCTCTGATATGTGCTGTGCAGAATGGAAAACCTCAGTAAAAAAGAACTCTGACTCCAAAACAGGCTTTTGCGGTTGATTGAAAATGAGCGTCTTGAAAGCTATCACTTTTTCCAATTAACCAGGACCGTAATGTGCAGATTGCGGCTCTGATTAGCAGCAAACTCTCCTTTTTAATACAGATGAGTGGCTGTCCTCATCATTATTAGAGAGCCGATTAGTTACAGCAAGTTGTTATACAGAAATAGTAGAGTTGTAGTATTTACGACTGGTCTTGAGACTGGTGCAAATACACTACATGCAGTTTGACAGGAACAGGAACCCTTACTTTATGCGTCATCTACCTTAAATGTAGAGGGTGTTTGCATCCTGGAAGAAGGTGGGCATCAAAAGTGTCAAAATGTAAGGACGTCTCATAAAGCCTGGCAGGTAGAGTCTTAATATGTGTTGGTGAGTTTTAAAACAAGTGCTGTTGGAGAGTGATGATCCAACCCGTCATGACAACATCTGTCTAAATAGCCTTGTAATGAACCTCACAGAAAGAGTACTAAGTCTAGAGCAAGAGTGACCGTGCTTTACAACAGGCACAGCCTGTTTATTGTTTTGCCTCTTACTTTTAAATTAGTAATTAAACACAGAAGTGGGTAGTAATGAGTTATATTCACTCCGTTACATTTACTCTGTTACATTTACTGACTAAGAGTAGTTTTACTGCACAATACTTTTTACTTTTACTTGAGTAGATTTGGGAAGAAGAAGTGCTACTTTGCTTACATTGTGCTACACTCGACAAGTAACTTTTATTTATTTATTACCATTTTATTATATTTGACATATTCTATGCTTTCTTTTGCCACCACTGGGTCTACCACATGTTTCAACAATCAGTCGTAGCCCTGCAGTCACATGACCACACGCTGAGACTGTGAAGGCACAATGGCACAAACTCTTCAGTGTTGGTCAACCAGAGATGGGACCAAGTCACACATGTGCAAGTCTCAAGTAAGTCTCAAGCATTTTTTTCCTGGGCAAGTCAATTCAAGTCACAGGCTGTCAAGTCAGATCAAGTCAAGTTATATGTATAAGTGGTTATTTATTTATTTTGCGCACAAAAACTATTCTTGTTGCTTTATAAAATGATTGTAGAACCACTGTAGTGAGAAGGGCTTTGTAACAACATCTTTAGTGCCTTTTATGGGTTTGGAGAGAGGAAATAACATTGATGTCAATGAAGGCCTGTCTGAGCCATCGGATTTCAACAAAACTGTCTTCATCTATGTCTGAAGATCAATGGAGGTCTTACGGGTGTCGAACGACACGAGGGTAACTAATTAATGCCAGAATTTTCATTTTTGGGTGAACTAACCCTTTAACATTGTAGAATCGAGTAATTTTTCTGTGTGTGTTTAGGTGGCAAACTTTGGAAAATTAGCTAAATCTCGTACCACTTCGATCAAGGGAAGTATTTTGCCCCACATTTGTCCTCAACACAGTATGAGGGTTAATGGCTAGTGGCTTCTTTAGCTATTATTACATTAGCTAACTACCAACTAACCAGATACATTAACAAATTGACAGGCACTTACTGAGCAGAATGCCTCTTCAAATGACGGACGAAATTGAAGGTTGTCGTCTGGCTGTCTGTGATTTTAATGTTGCATGTCTTGCAACGCACTGTTTGCCTTTTGCAATCTTGGAAATAATTGTTGAAGCCGAAAGCGATGACTTTATTTTAAAAATAATTTATATATTTAAATTAAAACTGAAAACATGATGTGATTTACACTCAAGTCATTCAAGTCACCGTGTCTCAAGCCAAGTCAAGTCCCGAGTCTTTAACTTCCAAGTCCGAGTCAAGTCTCAAGTATTTTATTTTTTGTCAAGTAAAGTCCCAAGTCATAAAAAATAGCGATTCGAGTCGACTCGAGTCCAAGTCACCAAGTCACAAGTCTCCTGATAGCAACACTACTAGCTGAACTACATTCTTCATTAAGTTGGTGGTAGCATTGCTGTAGCGTTCACCCCAGGTTACATTTTAATTACAAAAACATATTCCCTGTGGAACAAACATCACCAGAAGGTCCGTAGCCATAGTTCTGCATCTTCTATAAATATCTGCATAAACCACAGTTTATAAAGACACCGCTCTAGAGCCACAGCGTCTTATACCTTATACTAAGACCAGGACCAGTTCAAGACCAGGACCAGGTCAGGACTATGGGTGGTCTGTTGGATGTTGCTGTTGGTGAGTCTTTATGTACACTTTTATGAAAGGCTACATGCACACACTTGCTCAAAGAATATTTCTACAGATGGATTTAATGCTGACAGATGAAATGAAAATAAATGCTACCTTTGAACATGTGTAATTTTTAAATAAACAGTTTAACTGAACATTGGTGGCACTGACTTGGAATGCAGTTGGTTCAATATAAAAAAATAAAAAAGATAAAAAAAATAGGTAGGTTTAGTAAGTAGTAAACCACTTTTGCTGTGATGCTGTAGCTTAGCTTGCTACATTTCTCTGGGGGGTAGCTTTAGTTTAGTGAAGTTTCATTTAACGTAGAGTAACTGGCAGCTTAGCTTACTATATTTTCCAAATAACTTGCGCAACACTGGTCTTCACACAGCAGCAGGCGCAACAAAACATGAAGAATGTCTAAAGCTACTGTCTCCAGTGTTGAAAGTAAAAAGGATGAACAGCCCTGGCCTCATTTCGCTCACACACAGGCCGACTGTAGGGATTGGGTTCAAAAGTTTTATGTTTTGAAAAAATAAATTAAAAAAATCAGGAATTATGATTAAACAGTTACTTAGTACTTGAGTAGACTTTTAACCAAATACTTTTCACTCTTACTTGTGTAATGTTTTGGAGTTTTGACTTCTACTTGAGTAGAAGGCGCAGTGGCTCAGTGGTAGAGCGGTCTTCCTTCAACCAAAAGGATGATGGTTTGATTCCGCTCTCCACAGATCATACTGACGTTGTGTCCTTGGGCAAGACACTTAACCCACCTTGACACAGTGGTGTTTCAGCTGTAACACTGGTGAATGGAACCTTAATGTAAGTCGCTTTGGATAAAGCGCCAGATAAATGTAAATGAGTAAAATTATTTTGAAGTAACGGTACTCTTACTTGAGTACAATTTCAGGCTACTCTACCCACCTCTGGTCACACAATTACTTTAGATCAAAGTCTAGATCTATTGTAGGCAATTTAGCAAAATGAATTAGATAAATTTGATATTACTTTTGCTTTTGTTTTTCCAGGTTAAAAAAATATATAAATAAATAATAATAGTTAATAGTATAGTTAGCCTAGCCATAGGTCAGTTGAGTATGTCCCAATAATAAGTAAAGACTAGGGCTGAGACTCGATAAAAAAAAAAAAAAATCTAATTCATTAGAGGCTTTGTAATTAATCGAAATTAATCACATTTTAATTGTATATAAATATTTGACCTGAGAACAGTGAGAAGTAATTTTTCACATGGATATTTAGTTTACCATTACATAATGACTGAATACATAAACCTAATCAACAAAATATTGTTTATTTATTTCAGTCCAGTAGACCAGTGCAATGTTTGCCATTAGGTGTAGCAGTGTAGTTACCCTGGTCCTTGTAACTTTACGTGTCGGGCTAACGTCCACGCTAACTCCTATGTGTTTTGCGTTGAGGTGATATTTGAGGCTCGATGTGCTGCGGTGATACGCAAATCCCTTGTTGCATAGCTTGCACACAACCATGCTCTTGTCGATGCTTCCATCCTTTCGTTTTTTAAAACAAAATTTCCCATCCGCGGGGCCAAGCAAAGCGGTCTCGTCAGCTTCTTCATCATGTTCACTGTGGTCGGAAGTCAAGAACGCTAGTTGGTGCTCCAGTATAATCGGTCTATTCATTAAAAACGTTCCGCGGTGCAAAAATTTATTTTTTGCGTTTGCATTTAATCCTAAATAACGCGTTAAAGTCCCGTAGTTAATTAATCTTAATTAACGCATTAAAGTCCCGGCCCTAGTAAAGACAGCAGTACTACAATCAGTCAATCATTCAAACTTTATCTATATAGCCCTTTTCATACAACTCAATGCAACTCAAGGTGCTTCACATGAAATCATCAATCAACACAACATTCACAATATTTGAAAAACAATGGTGGCATTGTTTTACTGTTGTATTTCACAAAAAAAAATAGAGTAAAATAGAGTTAAACAAATTTATACAATAAAATATTTAAAAATAATTCAAATAAATTATTTAAAATAACAATTGTTTACAGAACACTACATAAAAGCCAGGCTAAATAAATAGGTTTTGAGTTTACTTTTAATAATGTTGATGCTTTGGGCTCTCCTCAGATCCTCTGGCAGGCTGTTTCTGTGTATTGGTCCATAAAGACTAAAAGCAGACTCACCAAAGGTTGTTGTTCTAGTTTGTGTAACATTCCAGAGCCATGCTGATTAACCAACCGAATATTTATCATGATCTGTTTTTCCCCGTCAGCTAGTTTGGCCTCTTTGACTTTTTAGCAACGCATAATTTCCAGTTTGCTGTGACTCTATCATGTTTATTTGTAACATGGTAAATATCTCCCGACATTAAGAGGGATGTCACTTTAGTGTGGCCTTGAATACAACACTGGGAAAAAAAATCTTCTGGTATGTCTGTATTCACGTTGTTTTCTTCCAACTACAAAAGGCATAACATGAAACACATGAGAAGTGCCAAGAAGCTCCAAATATTAAAGAGTGTCTCAAACATAAAGGGGGACATTAAAGATGGAAATCAGCTGCTTCTGAAGCCAAAGAAAATGATCTTTAAATCCCGCAGGAAAAGATGTGTCGGGAATCTAATAAGAGCCAAATCCAGAAGATCAGGATGCTTATCGTTTTAATTCCCCAGAAGACTCTCAGTTATTACACTTATTATTACAGTCACACTACATTCATACACTGCTTCTACTTTTATTAAGTAGATATGAGAAGTTGTTTTATGATGTGTACACTATAAAATGAGAGTTAAAACCAAAATCCATCTGGTAATATTATAACAGTCTGAGAGCTGTCACTGAAATGCTACATTTACACATTTACACACCCTGGAATACATTAAATAGATAAAGAAAATGGTAAATGGTATGCTTTTATATAACACTAATATATATATATATATATATATATATATATATATATATATATATATATATATATATATATATATATATATATTTGTATATGTATATATTCCCCCCATTTACGTATATCACCCATATATATATTGTTCAATATGTATGCACTCACTTAAAGGGTTATTTGGAACGCCATACTAATACTGTGTTTGACCCCCTTTCGCCTTCAGAACTGCCTTAATTCTACGTGGCATTGATTCAACAAGGTGCTGAAAGCATTCTTTAGAAATGTTGGCTCATAGGATAGGATCAGTGGTGGACGAAGTACACAAATCAAGTACTTGAGTTAAAGTACAGATACACTAGGTAAAATATTACTTCAGTAAAAGTAAAAGTACTCCCTTTTAACTTTCACTTGAGTAAAAGTACAAAAGTATTTGCCTTCAAATGTACTTAAGTATCCAAGTACTATCATTTATTAAGGCTATAATGCCCATATAGATTTTGTCAGTCTCTTGCCCCCTTTAGGTGCCAGGGTTTATTTAAAAAAATACAGATTTTTGATATCCAAATTTCAAAAGGCTGTGGTTTGAAAATGATAAGAGATAGAGTCCTACTCTAAACTACAAAAATGTCAGGTATGACCCAAAGTATATAGGTACATACATTTTAAGCATCTAATTTGCATATAATTTGCATACCATGACATTATATTTTGGCGGTTATGTTATTTACAGTACATACACACTAATGAACATATTATAATAGTTTTTTCTTATTCTGAAAAAAATTATAACAGTAATTTGTAAAAGCAACATTACCAAAATAAAGAATAACTACAACTTCCATTATACCATAACTAGTAAAACGTATGCAAATAGTTATGAGAAATAATATACACATGTACTGTAGGTGTGTGGTTGCAGTTACTTTATCTTTTCTTATCCTTCCATGTGGCATAGTTAGTAGTTTTTAGAGTGTGGGACCTCTCATAAAGCACAGCACACAGTCATCACTTTATTACGATCGCTGCTTTGATTAGAGCATTCTCGCTGACTATGTTTACACCTGCCTCTCCCTCCTCGACTGGGTAAAGTGTCAGGATGACCAACACGTATTTGTCCCAAACAGCTGTCAATAGAAGCCGCATTATTCCCAAACTCCCTGTCACTCCCGCTGCCACGGCGAGTACACGCGCCCGGCTTCTATCACCTGTGCTAAAGGTAAAGCTGCAGGTGCTAAAGGTAAAGCTGCAGGTGCTATGCGCTCACGGCTTCCTCAACATCCCCTTCACTACCGCGCCAGAGTAGTTTTCCTAGTTTTCCTCCCGTTTCTTTCACTGATGTTTGGTAAAATGTGGGAAAAACAGCGTGTGCTTTATGAGAGACGCTGAGAAAGGCACGAGCAGCGGCGCCGTTGTCCAAGTTACGCACGCACTCACTCTCGCTCATTCTCACTTTCACTCGGCTGAAAAGACTCTAAAGGTAGATGTTCTCCTCAGAATCAGAGTCAGCCATTACTAATACCAAAGCTTTATCACAGGTGTATTTTTATTTGTTATTTTCATGTTTATCAGCTCGCGTGTAGAGAATGAGGCTTCCATTGAGCCGGTCCTGACACTCCCACTGAGACGCGTCTTTGAGGGCTTCTTCTACGAAATTTTTTAATGGCAACACAAGGAACGACTAATTTTGCAAAATGTAATTGAGTAAAAAGTAAGATATTTGACGTTGAAATGTAGTGAAGTTAAAGTAAAAAGTATCCCTTAATGGAAATACGGTAACACTTTATATTAACTGCACACTATTAAGCCTTAACAAAGCATTAACAGATGATCTAATAACAATTTGTAAATAATTAATAAATGTTTTTTAATCATTAATAATGGTTTACTAATCATTAATAAAGTGTTAATAGTCGTCATCTTTTATGCCGTAACAAAGCATTAGTAGAGACTGAAATACTCTATGCTTAATAAAAATTGAATTATCATTAATAAATCCTTAATAATAACACCTTATTAACAATGTATACATACTCAATAGCTGAAATCTATTATGCCGTAACAAAGTGTTAGTAAATAAGTAAATAATTAGAATTTTTAAATGTAAATTTTAACCAAACGCCAGTACAACTAATTCCATTTTTAATAAACTGTTAATATATGCTTAATAAAACCTTTGTAAAGTATAATGAGAATTTATAAAGCATCTACTAATCGTTAATAAAGTCCATAGCGTGAGCTCATCTAAAGTGTTGGGCTAATTATGTTTTGTAAATCATTTATAAATGTCAATTAAGTACATACACTATATATGGCACTATTATGTCAAAGATAGAATGCAAATGAAACAAACAATACGAGACAGGGTTAAAACATTTTTTTCTTATTTGAAAACATGAAATTTGAAAAACTTTTTTTTTTTGCTAATAAAAGCATGAATCTTGTTGGTAGGGTCAAAACAAAAGTATAAAAATCATATGGTAGTAGACAGCTTTGATCAATCAAAGGAATCATTTTATCAGAACTGGTATTGATAATTAAGCCTATTCCTTAGAATCAAAATAAAGACTTTTAACATTTACTATTGTGAGAATTGAAAACTTAAATATGGCCCTTTCATGTACAAAAATAAAAACAAGCTTTGTAAATAAACAGATTGTACATTTTGTACAAGCAATCAATGAAAACAATGAAACTTATCTTTCTGAACATCACAATGTCATACATTTTTGGAGGTTTACTTACAGCTTAACATGGCTGGAACATGTTTTTTCTTAAAATCCAATGATTTACCTATATTTTTTGAAATGTCATAAATCAGTCTCCTAATGCTCCATGTGGGTGTTTTTGCCAGCCATTCATTCCATTCTATTACGTAGAGGTGCTGTGAGAGCAAACTATCATCTCTATTTCCTCAAGTCTCCAGATTCTCTCCTTGTAAGACCTCCAGGCTCTCTCCAGGTGCTGGGTATGGGCACCTGTGTGGGGATCCACATACCACCTGCTGTGGTTAACCGTATGATGGTCAAACCCCAGAGCTGGTAGAATACGGTAAGGACGCCATTCATCGCTGAGGATTGATGACCCAATCCTCACATGAAGTTGAATAAAGGGAATGAGGTGCCTTCTTGATCTTTTTTCCACAAGGCGTAATATGGGCCTGGTTCCCCATGATGTTTCACTCCCAACATGCCAAACACCCAGTTTTTCCTCCTCCATCCACCGGCCATCCTTCCTCTTCCATACTGATGCAGAAAACATAAATGAACACAACTTTGTATGCTATTATGAGTATTTATATTTTAGTTATTTTACTTAATTCTCTGGTACATCTTAAAACTCAGTGATTTATTGTTCAAAAACAAACAAAAAAAACAACATATCATTGGCAAACAAAATCTCACCTTTCTTTTGTGGCGAAAATGACTTTCGTCAATCACCACAAACTCCCTCCTTCCACCAATCTGTTGTCCGGTCCGTCTTCTCATCTTGCGAATTGCCCACGTACAAACCACCCTGATTTTCTTGGACATTTTACTTAGTGTCGCTGAGCTTGCCGCAATAGAATCATCAATCATATCCATTTGTCGTAGCCTCATACCCTGAGAAAATCTACAAAAAAGAAAACATGGTTAAATAAAAACAAAAGTGATTGACAATAACTTTATAGTTATGCTTACCTGTAAATAAATTGCATCCATCGTTTAAGTGGGACTTTGGTGTACCTGAACATGGATTTATGTCTGATGGAAATCTGTTTAATTCTTGGCGCATGTGCTGCTCCTCGACAAATCCTGATCGAAAGTTAATAAAATAGGTTAGAACAATGTTTTTCAAATTATGGGTACCCCCATGTGAAAACAAAACAAAAGTAAAAAAAAAAATGTTGACAAAATACCAAAGACATTTGAAACAAATGCTTTCTAGGTGAGACTATTGATAAACGGGGAACAGCTCTGTAGAGCATTATTTATTTTATGTTTTCATGTTTGAAATAAATGGAATCATAAAAAAGATAAAATAATATAAAACATATTAATGTGTATTAATCATTATATATATATATATATATGTTGAATGTGAATTTCGCTAATCTGAAACATGTAAGCATGATTTATTTCAACTTTCAAATTAAAATAAGCTTGCTTTTGTGTAACTAACTAGGACTCTTTTAATTTTAACTTTATCTAAGACAGTGTTTCTCTGGACAGCTCGCCCACACCACTCTTGAAATTTTGATTCATGAGGCCACGCACTGCCCCGTGTCCACCTGTGCCCCTGCGTCAAAAGTCATCTCCAAGCAGTTGCACATAAACACATCCTTAACATACTGTGACAATTTTCGACACTTTGCCAAACTTAATAATAATGTTAGCTGCAACAAAAATACTCACATACTAAAAACAACACATATCTTACCAAGCATATTGATCGCTATTGTTCGTCCTCTTCCTCATTTCCATTTTCTGGCGACACATAGGGCATTTTACTTTTCTCCTTAGAAGTCTCATTTTTGAAGCAGCTTTATAAGCTTCCGTGCCTTTCTTTTGGACATCTCTTCATTAATAAGTTTTTCAATCTTCTAAGTTGCTCCATGACTGTGATGATAAAACTGACGGAGGGTTATTGAGCTTAGCACACGACACTGACCACGTAAAAAAGCAGAGGCCAAAAAAAGTAAAACATGAGAAAGGAGTACGCGCTTTTCTTACTTCCGAAAAGTGACCAATAGCACACAGCGACCTGTTGGTGGCGCCCAGCGCCAAGTGCAGGACTGCAGCAGCATCATCGTGGATGCGTTCATGATGGCGACCACAGCGGGAAGAAACACGCGATCCAAAAAGGGCACCGGGAATAATGGCAGTATGGGTGAGTAGCCTATATATTTTTTAAACCATACTATGTGAAAGTGGCCCACTTTTTCATATATTATAAAATAGTAGACGTGGCATTTGATATGTACTACAGAAACATTTAACGTTAGCAACTTAGCAACCTGCTAAGCAGTAAGTTTTTCAGGACTCCGGTTTCTTGATTATTAATCCAGAGGGTGTCAACCAGTTCAAATCCTTGTTGTAATTCAATGTTCTGTGTTAACCTTAAGTGTTTTATTTTACATATTAGTGTGAAAACGTGGCATTTAAGCTACTATGCTAAAATGTTGTATTGTCACGTGAACGCTAGTCTATTGTTTAGACATACTGCCTTCAAGAGAAAAAGAGTTATTTGTTGTTATCTACACTACAACTCCCTTTTAACTCCTAAGTCTTAACAGTGTACTTATAATTTGTAATTGCCCTTCAAATAGGTTTTCATGTTGAAAATTATGTATTTTTTAATGTATCTTAAAAGCACTTTTGGAAATCTAAGAAAAATAAATTACTATTCAGAATTAAAATAAAACTGCTTACTAGATGACCTATAAAATTGAGCTTTTTCCTCTAAATTTAAATCTATAAATCTGTTATGTTAAAGCAATAGCTCTAGGCCGATTTAAATACACTACAATGTGATTAGTCTCAGACTTGTTGTGGTGTGCCTGCAGAAGGTTAATACTGTATCTCTTCTTTTTGTTAATTTCTTACAGGTGATACAATTGCTCCAACTGCCATACAGGCTGAGAAAAAATGTCTCAGAGATTGAAAAGGCCAAAATTAGGATGGAGGAACAGGCGGACAAAATTAAGGCGCTTTCAGAAGAAAGGGACTTCCTTAAGGAACAGCTGGCCGCTTGTAAGTACACCAAAATAATATAATGTAATGACATATTTATGTATGTAAAGCGTCTGCCTCCTGAAAAGCGCTATATAAATCTGATGTATTATTATATTTGCTGGCCATGTCCAACCACAATAATAAACTTTACAAAAATGTAAAACTAGGGACAAATATGCAGAGATGATTGGTAAAATCTTTAGTTAAAAGTGTAGGCTAACCTGTCATATGGACTTATAGCATTTGGTTGTTCCAAACAAAAAGTCAGTCACAGCTGTAGATTTAAGGCTATGCTAAAAGTGTACATATTGACCAATTTTTTCTATTATACTATTTAGAAAGTAGTGCAGTGTCAGTTATAACAATTTAACTACCATGTGTGTATTCATGTTTGTTTTTGTGTATATTTGAATAGCTTTAAGAAGACATGCTCCAATGTCCCCAAGCCCTATGAAACGTGATTCCCTAGAGGATTCCATCAAGGTGAAAAAGGGATCCTCATTTTCATCTTCCTCTAATCAATCAACTGATGGCTTCAGCTCCTCCAGCTCTGAGTCATCAGAACAGGAAGATAGACAAAGAAAAAAGAGGAAGAAGAAAGGAAAGGAGAAAAAGAAGTCAAAAGAAAGACATTCAGCAGCAATACAAAGAGGTGAGAATGAATGAAAATTAAAATGAGAATGAAAATCTGACCATTTTTGTTTTGAACTGCAATTTTAAACTTGTTCCAAAGAAAAACTTGTAGATAAGCTTGTGACGGTACCATTATCACCTCTGTCTCACTCAGTTCATTGTATGTGTAACTATTATATATGTTCTTTGCATTGCAGCCCAGCACCCAACTCAAGTTGTGGCTCGCTATAAGAAGATTCTGCGGGTTTTGAAGAGGGGAACAACCATGTCTGCAGCATTTAAACAATGCCATGTTGACCGCAACACTATTGTGGCTACAGCTCCAGTGGCCGAGTTATACATTGCAGCCCCCAAAAAATATAGCGAACTGGAAAAAAATGCCCCTAGTAAACTTATGCAATTTGCAGCTGAATGTTCTAGTGCAATTAATGAAGATCAGGAAATAAAGGATCAGGTTAGGTCCTTGTGGGCAGTTGCTGCCATTAAAAACAAGAGCAGAAAAATTGTAATATTTTAGTTGTTCAACCCTGTTGTTTGTGGTTAGAAAAGGGTTCACTGTTTAGCACAATGTTTAACATTTGTATTTATGATGCCATGAAACCTGTAATTTAGATTTTTTTTTTATAATAATTATCTTAGTTCTGATAATTAAAATACAATATCTAACAATGACATAAAAACCCAGTAAACCAAGCAAAGGTCAAATATTTATGTGATTAGTAGCTGTCTACTACCATCTTGTTTTTGATACTTTTGTTTTGACCCTACCAACAAGATTCATGCTTTTATTAGCAAAAAAAAAAAAAGTTTTTCAAATTTCATGTTTTCAAATAAGAAAAAAAAAATGTTTTAACCCTGTCTCGTATTGTTTGTTTCATTTGCATTCTATCTTTGACATAATAGTGCCATATATAGTGTATGTACTTAATTGACATTTATAAATGATTTACAAAACATAATTAGCCCAACACTTTAGATGAGCTCACGCTATGGACTTTATTAACGATTAGTAGATGCTTTATAAATTCTCATTATACTTTACAAAGGTTTTATTAAGCATATATTAACAGTTTATTAAAAATGGAATTAGTTGTACTGGCGTTTGGTTAAAATTTACATTTAAAAATTCGAATTATTTACTTATTTACTAACACTTTGTTACGGCATAATAGATTTCAGCTATTGAGTATGTATACATTGTTAATAAGGTGTTATTA